>JBBPOK010000318.1:0-34482 GCA_038091415.1 Leccinum variicolor
CGCCTCAAAGCTCTCGTGTTTTATACATGATTGTCTTTCGCAGGTTGAGCACAATCCGTGAACTCGTCGGGAATGACTTTTTACAAGCCTGGTGGGCGACAGTGAAATGTAAGTCGTGTCTGTTGGTAGACTTGATACAAATTGTTTATCCTTGTGTCAAGGTCACCTTGCTCTTTGGAAGAAAGGGGTTCACCACCGAGACATCAGCGACTCGAATCTGATGTACTACAAAGATAAGAAGGGGAATGTTGTGGGTGTACTGAATGATTTCGATCTCGCAACTACAAAGGATATTCCTACCGGTACCCAACGAACCGGTACCCTGCCATTCATGGCATTGGGACTACTTGAAGATGCGGAGGGGAGAGGAAAACATTTATATGAACACGATGCGGAGTCGTTCATTTGGGTCCTAGTCTGGATCACTCTTCAGTACAGCAATGGCCTACCCCGCAACTCGAAAGAGCGACCACTTGATGGATGGCTTGGAAAAGATGCTACTCAGTGCCTGGAGAAGAAGTCTGTCTTTCTGATTAGCGAAAAACTATGGGCCCTGCCAGCTGGTGAAGGCCATGAACGCAATTGGAAATTGGCGAGGGAATGCATGGATGCATTAATATTGAAGAAAGCATTGAACAGGGCCAAGGCTCAGCCTTTGGATGTTGATACGGCGTTCAAGACCCTTTTGGATAACCCAGTTGGATCATTATTATAGTATTATCGCAATGTACATGAGGAGAGGTAAACACCATGTAGTTCGTCTTGTGGTTTGCGTTCCACTTTCAGTTCTTCTCTTATCAGATATCGATATCGTCACTGCACGCGTCATGTTCAACCACACGCTCTGTATGATACCACTTGCATTGTACCAACAATTGCACAGCTGGCCCGATGTCACTGGTCGATTAATGATTATTCTACTGTCATTCCTACCAGTTCTGGCTTGATTACAGTCCCTCCCAAGTCGGCAGGCAGACTCTCCCACAGCTCCGGAAGATACCGCCGTAAGCGCATAGTGACTTCGTCCTGTTGGTTCGTCCTGGCCGCAAACGATAAGAGTACCCGGGCAGTCGCGATGTTCGGCTTGACGTCCTTTTGATCCTTCCCCATCTCCATACAGACCGTCTTGACCGCCTCGTTTAGCATCCCGTTCCGACACATGCACTCTACGTACGCGTTCCAGTTGCCCTGGTTGAGGACAAATGACCTCTCCGAGAGCTTCTTGATCACCTGTTCCGCGAGCGGCCACGCGTTGGCGTACCCGCACGCGTCCAACACGATCGATACGCTCGCGTGGTCGTACGTCTCGCCGATGAGGAGCATCTCCCAAACCCTATACGCCTCCGCAAAGAGACCGACGCGCTGGTATGCATCCATGAGTTGGTTCCAGAGCAGGGTATCGGGGGTGATAGACGGATCGAGGGTGAGGTGGTCGTGCACTCGGCGAACGGACACGGCGAGCCGGTGGGTATCGTCTTCGGAGGTATCTTCTGCGAGCTTGGCCAGCCGCCTCAACAGAGAGGCGTAGACGTATGGTGTGATCTCGACCCCCGAGCGACGCATGTCCCTGACGATCTCAAAGTAGTGCCAGATGGGCGGAGCCGCGGGACCGTGGTCAAAGGAGAGGCGGGAGAGGACGTAGAGGATCCACCGGTACCCTTTGACGCCGACGTCCTTGGGGTTTTCGTTGCCCATCACCTTTCTGTACGCCTCGAGGGCGCGGTCGAAGCTAGATGACGAACGCATGCCCATAACGACGAGCGAGGCGACGGCGATCTGGCCGTCGGGCTTGATCTCTCTGGCTTCCATGTCCGCAAGAAGGTCTAGGGCGAGGCTGGAGTACTTGCGCACGTCGACCGAGTTTGCCATGGCGCGTAGGAGGGTCCCGTACATGTAAGCATCGGGTCCCAGGGAGCGCTGACGACCAAAGTTTCGCGTCGTGGTGGTATTGGATGACGATGGTGGAGCGGCAATGGAAAGTCCTCGATAGAGCGCTAGTGCTTGGTCTATTAGTCTGTCGTCCTGGCCCCGGAAGGCGGAATCACAGAGAGCGGCGACGAGGGGTTGGATGAGAGGGGCGTCCGGTATCAATCCGCGTGACATGAATTGACGATAGATAGAATGAGCGCCATCGAGGTCGTCAGCCCGTACGGCGTTGCCAATCAGAATAGACCATTGCAAAGGAGTAGCTTTCATCCGCAAAGCCTCTTCTACGTACTCCAGATCGGGGACCTTGTGACTTGAGCGCAGCATTATCGTAAGGGTATGCGACGTAGCCTTGTACCCATCCTTTCGAAAGTCTTCGCAGAGCCTGATCGCCGATCCCATACCACACTTTTCGACCTCGTTCTCCAAACTCTCCTCCCACTCCGCCTGGATAGCAGTAGATTTGACGACGCGTTTGCTGAACCGTCTCTGAAACTCTTCCTTCACCTCGGTGGCTTGCTGCGGCTCGTTGAGCTTCATAAAGCCCTCATAAAGCATTTCTGCGAGGCTTTCGTCGTAGCGAAAGGAATAATTTTCTATTCGATCGAAAGCACTGTAAAACTCGCTGACGGGGGCGCCTGAATTAAACAAAGCTCTGAAGAATATCCGAAAGGTGTCATTGTTTGGCTTTCGTCTCGAGTGTGCCATCTTGGACATGGCGTGCCGTATGATCTTGGGTTGGCCATTGTCCGCGCAGTGTTCAAGAAACGCGTGCCAGTGCTCGAGAAAAGGTAGGACGTTGCCCGGTTTTTCGTGCATTTGGCTAAGCCAGTTGAGGAGGGTCTGTAAGTTGCCGTTCTTGATTAGCCCCTGCAGGATTTGGCTGTGAACGTCGGCGTCGACGCGAAGACCACACAGGGGCGTCAGCTGGCCGAGCATTTTCTCGATCAAGGCTAGGTCTTGTTGCCTCGCAGAGCTGGCAAGCGTGCGGAGAGCATGCATGACTTCGTCCGCCGACAATGAGGCTTTGTCAGTCAGTAGCGCTTGGTTCATGCGGGCATGGATTGCGGACAACTTGTTCGATGAGATGTCACCAGGGTAGTTGGTACGGACAGCTGAACGGTGTATGGATCTTGTATGGGCGGTGTTCAGCCATCTTTGGATGTCTAACGTGGGGGTCCTTGGTTTCCGGGTGATGGAGCGGTGAACGCAGACAGCAATGCGTTCCAGTTGACAAGAAACACGACAAAAGGACATTCATGCGCTGACAGACTCGTTAGCGGGCAAAAACGCGACACATAAGTACATACCTTGCAAGTTCTTGGAAGAAGCGTATTCGTGGGAAATTCGAAGAGCTAGCGTGGTCACGTTTGCTTCGTTCGACGTGTCTCTCAAGTTATCCACCATGTCTGAAAAAATCAATGAGTTCATGGAAGTTCCCCAGCAATTCATCAAGGACGGAAACCAGGTCGGTCCTATGAGTCTCACGGGGAAGAACAGTTGCTAACCGGCTACGTAGTTCTTGATTCGCTGCACGAAACCTTCGCAAAAAGGTAACACGCCAAAGTTTTCGCCGAGCCTAACTAATGCTCATTCGTTCTCTCTAGAGTTCATACAAATCTGCCGAGCAGTAGCCATCGGTTTCGCTGTCATGGGATTCATTGGCTACTTTGTCAAACTCATCCACATCCCAATGTAAGTATCGCACTTCGCTCCACTTCGTACAAGTCTGAAAGGGTCCTTCTTAGAAACAACATACTAGTGTGCGTATCCTATCTACACACCTATCCATATGCTATATTGACTCGCTGGAGACAGTGGTGGCGCATAGTTTATATACTATTCTTGCACCTACTCCTATGCCTCACGCTTCGAGTCTTCGATCCTTTGTACCTCGCTCCTTCCATATATCAACATCGACTGCCGTCGCTGAGCTCTGCACGTCTCGTGGTGCGATGTCGCTATGTATAGCGGGTCAATGAGTGCAGCGAATATTGCGTGCTTCATGTCGCGAGTAAGGGGCCAACACGTGAATGAACGTGTTTCATACTGGCAGGCTAAACTCTTTTGATGCTTCTTCAGAGAGTTCTATTGGCGCCAATGTCGGATCGGACCTTGAAGCAGCTCTGGCACTTGGAAACTCCAGTTCGAATGATGAGTCCGAGCTCTTTCGACCGCGCAGAAAGGTCGTCAACAAAGATATTACGCCCTGCATCACTGAACTAAGGATATGAACGGCATCATTCGCTGAAATGACGTACCTCTCGCAAACCAAAGATGATCAACGCTCCGAGGGGAACTGTAATCCAAGTGAGTAGGGGGAGCGAGGTGATCACGAACAGACTTACGAGCAGCTGGGAGCAGATAAGTCACCTCCGATTGCAGGTCACTCAGGAAAAGCACCGCCGACCTTTAGTCTCTTTGTCAGGGGGGGCGGATAACGTAAGGCACGGAGAACTTACGTGAGAGTGACGCATGAGTAAAGACAGAAGAGGCCGACCCGACAACAAAGCGGACGCGATGGGGTTCGAGTGGCTAGTGGGAAGGAGGCCTTGACAACCTTCCATTGGCGGTAGTATTGGACCGTTATCACGGCTTGCGTGGTTCTTTAGAGAATGGTTCGCATGGCCACGGTGAGCACGGGGAACACACCTTCCAAAGTGAGGATAATGACCATGATTGCGGCACAAAACGACGGGACGATGACGGCCCTGACCAAGGCGGTCAGCACGGAGCCACAGAGAACACAAGGTCAACGTCAAGTATGCACTAACGGAGGACCAAATTGTATAACACAATATAACCCGTTTGAATGCACCGCATGCGGCTCTGATGTGACAAACTAGGTCAAAGTTTAATTAGTAACAGTCAGGTTCGAGAACGAAATGGCAGGTACTCACAATCCCAGCGCCCACTGAAAAGATGACGAAAACCAAATAAGGTGTTCCGAGCATCTGGCGCGAGATTGATCTCAGAATGGAAACCCTCCCACACGGCTTGGATGGCGCAATCTCACCAGAATCAAGTACAGCATCCGAGGTATACGGTTGAGGACCGTGCACTGCAAGAACTGCAACGTCGTCCACGTCTGCGAGAATAGCTTTATCAGTGGCGAGCGCCAACGCCCAACTGTCAAAGGGAACCTCACGTGAAGAACGACCGCTAGTGCAGCCACGACTGCCCTGTTCGAAGCTCAAAGACGTGGCCACAAATCACCAAAAGAGATACGACGTACATCGGAGCCGCACCATGAATCATGCTCGCTTGCACCATGCAAATTACATGTCGGCTGGCTGTGTTTGCAGCCCTAGCATAGATGCTAGTCATGGCCGTGAGCCACGTCGCACGCACAGCAAAGGTCAGGCTGCTTACTGCAGACAAAAGACGACGGAGAAGACAATCCAGGTGACACAGAAATTGATGATGACTGGGTGCCAAGTCACCCTCTTGCACGTCAAGGCGGACAAAACTACAACCGGAAGCCCAATCTGGCCCCCACTAATGAGCAGACCAAGAAATACGGAGGTCAGATGTTGGAGATCAGGCGGATACGGGTCGTCCACTTCTAGCTGTGGTAAGTTCGTCGTACAGCCGGAACACCTCAAAGTGTGCGTACATGACATTATGGCTCGGGGAGAGCGGGTATCAAAGGGAAAGGGAAAGGGAGAGTGGGCGTCGTGCCGGAATCGGAGCAGTGATATTGCCAGCAAATGTGAGAGGTCGATCCGGCGTCTTTGCGTTATAGTAGTAGTAGTAGGGTATGTGGAGTGGTCATGGTCAAGTCCCGCTGGGGTCCGTACAAAAAGGCGGGTGCACGAACTTAGGCCGCGTATAAGTAGGGTCGCCATGATAGGATATATGAGCAATCGCTTGGGGATCGCAGATCCCGTACTAGATTCTACGTCGGGAGTAGCCAAATTGACCGGAAATAAACAGTCAGGCGGTCTTAAAATAGGAATATTAGTTAGCGTGCATTCGGTGTTTCGAGTTTAGATAAATGAGTGCTAGCGCGAGGCAAGATAAACACGAGACAGGACCAAGAAACATGCGTCGTACTGTACGTGATTCGGAATGGATTTGCTCCTCTGCATCGATCATCGAACATCAATGAATAAAAGGGGAAATTGCGATGATGCGCAGCAAGTTCGACAGCAGGAACAAATTGGGAGTCCACCACAGGTACAAGTGCACCACGCCATTCTCCTTGGAAGTAACTTTACCCGTCTCGGGTGCTGGCGGAAGGAGGCCCGAGACAAACATTTGTGTTCTCGAGAGGTATTCCGATGCTAAGATCTGCGTTGGATTTGGAAGAAGCGGCCAACTATAACAGCGCTACGGTGTCAGCGGACCATCCGTCATAATGCAAAACAAGACAGGCGTACGTGCGATCGCAATCGGTTGAATCAGTCTTCCAACCCTACTATTCCCGCATCTTTCCACTTGGGGACAAGGTGGCAGAGGAACGAAAGGTCGAGCGTGTCTTTGCCACTGATGCTCCGGACAATCTCGGCGGAGAACTTTGCGATCATTGTTTGAGAGATGGTCATCAGATAAGACCGGTGATGTGACTCATCACCAATTTATGTATGGGAAAAGGCAACAAGTATAGGCCCACTCCATCATCGGCGGAGATCCGGATGAGCACACGTGAATCCTTACTGGTTTAAGCATAGTAGGGGATCCGGCAGCGAAGAAGTAACGTACCAGGATATGTGTGCGCCGTTGTCGCGTTTTGGGTATAATATGATGTCAGCTTGGGAGCCACATACGTCTGCCAACATGTCAATGATGATTCGTTCAACCTCAGCAACACCCGGCGGTGACCGCATAAACGCTGAGCCATATTAGGTTAGCTACTCACTGGTTACTACAGCTTGATCGCACCCGATTGCACACGAAAGACGAAGCCGAGAGCTCCTTTGCTATGTGAGCATGAAAAACGAGTCTGCTCATTGTCGAAATGACATCTTTGAAGAAGGATTTAGAATAAGAGAAGTCGTAACTGATTCAACTCACCCGGACCAGCCATGAGCTCCTCAGAAGCCGCCTTGAGCGCTAAAGTCATCCTGACACACCGACTGTGACTCTGAACGATACGAAAGTTGGTGAGGACCAATTTCCGGTGACATGTGACACAGGAAAGGAAGTTGAATCTACAGTAGAATCACGATCATCCCTGGATCTGCAAACATCTTGACTAGATCATCCTGCAACAAAGCGGCGGCATCTTCCAGCGTCCGCAAGGCTTCGTGGAACCGTGGAACCCCCTCGAGTTGCTGCGTCGGAGTCTTCTTGTACGTGAAGAAACTAGGGTCAAAGGACGAAAACCCGGTTCCGGGCGGAGGTTGGATAACAGGTAGGGAATAATACAGGCTTCCAGGGGGCGAGAACATGTCGGAACGACCTGAGCATTAAGTCATCTGCGGGTTCTACCCGTATCCTTGTTTCCGGAACCTAGCGACCCAAGCAATTCCAAGAACTTCTTCTCTACACGAACGAGAACCGCCTTCCATATGTCCGCGATCCGCGTACCGAAAACTTCGTCCAGGAAATTCGTGAGATTGACTTTGTCAGTTGCCTCGAGGCCCGGATGTACCGCCCACTTCCGCAGCCCTCCAGACAGTGCCCACAGCATTGAGTGATGGAAGTCACCTGTCAAATGCGCCACGGAGGTTTGCTGTGGATTGATCGAACCATCCACCCGATTTTTACGCGACGCTTCCTGAAGAAGTGACGTAGACACAGACAACAGGTCAACAAAGGGTCGATACGCGCTCGGGTAGGGGAGGAACATGTGTGGGTGAGGGAAGTGAGTTGAGAACTGTCAGAGTGCTCAAACACAGTTCAGCAGCAAGTTGAATAGAAGGAAGGTCGAGACTTCTGACTGTATGCTGTTTAGCACATTCGTGGCCAGAGAGTGTGTCGAATAAGAGGTTCGGAAGACTGCGTGGGCCATCTGAAGTGTCTGTGAAACCACCTCTAACGTTGTCCTCGTGGATTTCTTGATAGCGATCCCAGCGGTCTTGGCGGGAAGGTTCATTGTCCTTTGAGAGATCTTCTGGACCTTCTGGGGGACCACCATCGAGACATTTAGCGAGCAGAACTCAGAGTTCGAGTCCGTCGGGAAAGGTAATTTGCCAAGGCCTCCGTAAGTGGTCGAGAGTCTAGGCTGTGGAGCGTTAAGAGCCTGAGTCGGAACAACCAAGCAGCACTTCTCACGTTCAATCAATCGTCATAAGAGTTCTGGCGCATTCAAAAGCAGTTTTATATGTGCAGGAAGTGCCTGTAGTGTTTGCAAGTGCGAATCTAAACGCTAAGGGGATAAGACGCGTGAGGGAAGATGACCGTCCGTGAGACGTTGTTTTGAATGATGGGCACCTTCTGGGACCGGATCGTAACTTTGGTTTCTTCTAGCGCATCTTGTATGCGCTGTGCAGATGGATATGATGGAGGAGGAAGCTTGAAGTAGATCACGGTATCGTTCCCTGCGCTTTTGAGTACCGTCAAGGAATTGGGCGCAAGACATTTCTACGCACCCAACTCAATTGCCTCAGCCCTAGCCGCGGTTTGGTCAATGGTGTAATAAGTGGAGCATCCATTATGTAAGGCTCGATCGACGATCTCCTTATCCACCAGTCGCATACAAACACCTAAGTTAACAACACAGCACACTTGCCGAGCTCGTCCTCAGCATGACCATCATGGAGTCTCTGCCACAGATCTCTCCATATGCTGCAGATCTCAAACCCTCCTTAGTTCGACCTTGCCATATTGAAAGCATAAAGAACTTATGGACGACGACCTGGTTACTTGTTCCAATATAAAGTCGAGGTAACTGGCCTGGAAGATCGATTCTGGGCTCGACAATCCGACCGTAAGATAACAACCTTCCTTGCTTGTCAACGCACTCACCTTTAGCAGGAGGGACGCCTCCTCTTTTACTCCTCGTCTTGTACGACCAGAATCAGTACCCCTCGCGACACCGGGAGGTGGTACCGCTGCTGCCCCGCCTCCTTCTCCATCCAATGCACCTATTGCCCACCCCCAATGCTAATGGGTAATGCACGGCAGATTAATGCACTAGCTTTATTCAATCAGACGTGCGCCCAACGCGGCCTTGTCATCAGCTGGGAGTGAGTCTGAAGGCCCTGCCTACCAACCTCGTTGGGCTGTCGAGTGCTTTGGTGAGTGTCCTTTTCACCTGCCCTTGAGCACTAAGTACGGGGTAGCCAGGAATCAGAAAGAAGAAGCAGCCCGGCACGAATTTTAGGCGTTGGGTTGGGGAAGTCTGTCGCACCTCACTGTATTGAGCCCACGACTGCAGGCTTTCAGTAAACGTTGTATCACGCAAGGACGACGCAGTAACTGGTCAGAGATTCAATGGGCAGATGCGAGCGCGCGAAACTAGCAACCCCTGCTGCCTGTACATATCATCCCTCCGTCCTGGAAATCGTATACACGAAGCGAACCCAATAAAAAAAGGCTTGATGACATCTCATTTCGTTCCATAGTACTACGAGATGCCGTCAAGTCCGAACCACTCTACCAAACCACTATCCTTCCTCTGGTTCGTCGGATGTTGCTTCCACGCCATTTGGCTCGGCTGGACTGGGTTTCCCGTCGACTGGAGGTGGTGCGGGAGTTGTGAGTGACGTCCGTGACGGCTGCGAAGTCGCAGGTCCATTTTGATTTTGGTTGGGCGCATTGGTAGCCGAGTTGGCTAACCGCTGGTCAAGTGCCTTGAGAGCTAGCGCGCTGGGAATTATTCAGACACATCACCACTGCCCAACAGCCAGTATGCGTACCGTCGCCGCTCAGCCTCTGCTCGAGCACCACCAGGAAGCTGGCTGTATCCAGACTCGACATCGTGAGGGACAGACGTTGGAATCAAATGAAGTCGGGTTGCCAATTTGTGGACTACGTTTCCAAGAGCCGATAAAGCAGGACTAGAGGTGAGGCATGAGCACCGACTAATGATGGGAAGGATTCAAGACTCACTGGAGGAAAGGAGGGAACCAGCTCGTGAGGGCAAATGTCTCGCTCCTGTCTCCATAGGTACTAATGCCGGTGCCAGCGTCGATGTTGCGCTTATAGAAGCGCAGATATATCCACGAGACAAACCAGCCAAACTGGATAACAATATACGGACACTGGAAACCAATGATTGTCATGATAGTGGAGAAAGTAAGATACGCCATCGGTAACGCCTGTGGATAAATATAGATAAAACGAAACACGTAGAGAGTGTATGATACTCACCTTGACGCGTACACGGAAAGAACCGAGAACCTGTACTTGGTGCTCTGGTATCAGTTGCGTAAATGCAACCAATACGCTAGTGAAGAGTGCCATCTGGCCGTGATACTGCATGCCATACCTGACGAGGGTGAGTGCGTGATCGACCACGTGGTCGCGATAACTCACAAGAACAAGTCTGCGTTTCTAGTAGCGGCAAACTCGATCCAGTTGAAGGCAAAAGAGATGATATTTGGCACTGTCACGCAGACGACGATAAATTTCAATGTCTCCACGGTACCCCATAGGCGTTCAAAGTAACGTAACGAGGCTGGTATGACAGCCAATGTCACGAGTAACTGTGAAGCATAAACGCATAGAAAAAGCGGTGTAGTGAGTATTGACACACCTCGAGTATTGTGACCTCGACCAATGCAGAGGTGGCAAAGGTCCACGGGTAGAAGAGACTAGAACCCGGCACGAGGGTCAACCATGGTATGTTCACGATTCCTGTAGACCACCAAATCCAGAAGTACAAGGAAGTAGCGGCGATGGTGGCGACTACAAAACCGCGAGTTACCGGTGGTATCGTAGTCAGATAATGCAGTGGCGTCGATAGAATGGCCATGGTGTTGCACAAACTCTCTGCAAGCGTTCTACGCACCAATAATTGTTTGTCTTTGTTTTGTTCAAGGCGCGCAAGGGTTTCGGTTACGTCAGCGACACTTCCAAACACTCCACTCCGTCGTCATCGCATGGCCGACTACGACTTCCGTCCCGGAGGTTCGCTCAAGCTAAAGGGAGGCGTCGCGGACGGAGGCATCGTCAAGAAGTATGTCTCTATTGCTGGTCAATCTAGTC
This sequence comes from Leccinum variicolor, assembly GCA_038091415.1. Lineage (NCBI taxonomy): Eukaryota > Fungi > Basidiomycota > Agaricomycetes > Boletales > Boletaceae > Leccinum > Leccinum variicolor. The sequence goes on from JBBPOK010000318.1 coordinate 11,023, forward strand.
GGTACTGTCTTACATCTTCAGGAAGAAGAAGTCAAAGTCGAAATCGAAACTCGACGACTTGAAGGAGCGGGATCGCGAGCGAGTCAAGGAGGCCTTGTTGAGTGAAGACATCACTTCTACCCCAGTTTCTGCATCCGGAAGCAAGCGTGCCTCTCCCTCGCCTCCCAGTGGAAAGGATAAGAAAACAGATGCTGAAAGGCGGTTCGAGGAAGCACAGCGCCGCAGGGTGAGCATCCGAATGATGCTGCGCTTATTTAACTAATCGCGTCTCCAGCTCATGGATAAAGTATCCAGGATAGCGCACAAAACACACAAGGACCGCGTTAATGAGTTTAACGCCAAGCTGGAGGCACTCAGCGAGCACCACGACATTCCAAAGGTCTGTTTGTAGATTTCGTGGTCCGTGCAGGCTCTCACGGCATTCGCACAGGTTGGTCCAGGATAAAACCCGCGTAAATCGCGTCAAGCGCCTCGCTGTTCGGGAATGTGGTTCCGCATGCTCTATTGTACCAGCCTGTGGTCGTTGCTATGTGATTTACCCTCGTTTCGTGGATTGGTGTATTAGCCCCTTGACAATGTAAGATATTCGGAAAGCTCCAGAGGTCACGTATTGTGAGATATTTGTTGTGCTAGCTTTCGATATAAGTAGTCACGGAGGCACGCATCATAAGTCCGCGACCTCTTGACCCTTTTCCTTCACCACTCTGCATCATGTCTGCCGCACAGCAGGCCGAGAAGAAAGGACACATCTGCCCTCCCTCGGATGCAGGTCATCCCGCCGATACATGGGAGTCACTCTATGTATACTCTTTCATTTGCAAGTTCACTAGTCTCCGCTTCAAAGTGGAGGGCTTGGAGACACCCATGGAGTGAGTGCCCATTCACTGCGAATGTGTCCTTGCCACAACTCTCGATTTCATCCGATGACAGTTTCGAAGACGCCCTCTTGATGCCAGGGGCAGACCCCATACTTTCCAAGATACTCCAACAATTTGTATTAAACCTGCGTCCTCAAACGCGTAATTTGAGGTATGTATTCTTTCATAGCTCACGCAGGCCACGGACCGTTTCGATGCCCTATTAGTGTGGATCAAATATCGTCAACTCTCTCCATCGTCCTTGCGGATACTTTCAAGACCTCGGAGAGGACCATTTTCTGGGATGACGAACGCGGAGCGAACGTGGACCCCTTTGCCAACTTGGAAGGCGGTTTTTTCGCAGCTGATTGGGACCTGAAAGTGGGTCTGCTCTCGTAATCATGCTAAATACCCCCTAAACGCGTCACATTAAACTGGAAACAGCTCAAAATCCTGCGGTTACTCGTGGACGTCCAGCTGGCGCACTCGACCGAGATCAAGAATATCATCGATCGCGCTTGGGGCGTGACACAACATAAGCATAAGAAACGAGACCCTACAAATGCGCCACCAGATGCGTCCGATGCCAACAGTCAAGAGAGTCTGCAGCTCCTTCCTCTGGGTCAAGACTCTTCAAGAAAGCGTTACTGGGTTGCGGATGGTCCGTGTGTCTTTCATTTTCGTTGTCCTCGCCCACATCATATTTGCGTGTATTTGGTGTGAGGCCGCATTTTTGAGACCCCTTGATACCCGGCATTAGCCGTTTTCCATGGATTCCCGCTGACTTCTGTCCTAATTTATCTTAGATTCGCCACGGTTATACGTGTCGACTAATCCTTGGAAAATCACGGCGACATTTCAGACCATCTGCTCCACGCGCGACGAATATATGGGAATAATCGAATCACTCAAGGCAGCCGCACCTCAGAGTAGCAAGAAGAGTAAGATAGAGCAGGCTCACTTGGCACTGATCGAAGCACTCGAAAGTCGGGTCGATGTTATAAATGCTGAACTAGCGGTGAGTTGCCCCTGGTTTTTGCTGCGTAGATAGGGGGTAGACAGGAGCGTGAGGTCTGATCGCTGACTTGACGTGCAGCGCGTGCAAAGGGTTCGGCGAAAAATTGAACAAAAGCATATCCTCATGGCTCAGGCTGAGATCAGGGAGACACGAACACGACGCCAGACGCGGCGGCCGGACTACGTGTATAATGACGTGGGGAGTGGCGAAGTAGGTCACTTGCTCACGGTTGACACGAACCTCGTTGCTGATTTAATCTTGGTTTGCAAGGAGGATTCTGATGAATATAAGGAAGATGACGAGGAAGACGATGCGTTCGACCACGACGATTTGCTTAATCTCCGAGAGGAGACTCGGGGTAAACGTCGAGCGACCGGTGTAGTTCCGCAACGGAGATCTACGAGAGTCACAAGGGGCAACCGTAGCTCTCCCGATTTATCGACGAATGAATGGCGGGGGGAAAGGCGGTCTAGTCGGTTGGGAGCCGGCGATGACATGCAGCTGGACCGTCCATCGAAACGCGCGAGGACGGAGGAGAGCACGACGAGATCTGGTTCCGTGGGGTTACCTGCCTGCGATACAGCACCTCCAGAAAGCGATAAAACGGTGAAGAATCCAGGTGCTGCCGCAATCAAACCGAACGAGGTCCCAATGGAACAAGTGAACGGGAAGAAGAAAAGCAAGTTTTGGTACTATGCGGTAGAGCCCTTCCCCGGGTCTGCTCCATCATCCAAATTCGGTGACAAAATTTTGGCAACCACGAATGGTAATCATGACCACACTAACAATGGTTGTTTGCCATTGGGACGCGGAGGTAATGATGGGATGGATGTGGATAGGTATGCAGATGAAGCCACGCGTTCATTCACGAAGCAGACACAGGTTGCGGTGCTGCCTGGCGGGGATTGACTGGTTATTTTCAGCGTCGTGTTTGTGAAGACGGCAGTTTACATTTCATACCACTTACTAGCATTATTCAAGTTGATTGAAACATCATCGTAGTCTACTTATCGCATTTATTGTTGGCATTTACATATCATACTAGCTGAATTTGTGGATATGAATCCGAGTCGATGTGTAGTTGAGGGCGGCGTTCCGAAATTTCCTAATTGGTTCAAGTTTGCAAACATCCTCGATGATTGCACGAATCGCAGAGAGCGCCCGCAGCAGCCTATTCCGCCCAACGCGGTGCCTCGCTCGTCGTTCCCGCACCCCCGCCATCCACCGCCGAGCAACGAGCCTCGCGACGATCCCTCCATCCTCCGACGATGCAGAACTCGTCTCTCTTTTCGATCAGCCCCAGAATGGCAGGCAGTCCAGACCGCTCTCCGTCTCAGGCATCTTCCAACATCCAGAGTTGACTACCCCTGCAGCCTTCGGCGCTTTAACCGAGTCCACTCTCGTACGCGCGCAACTGCTGACCGAGCGCATCTTGCGCGCCAACCAATCGCGTTGCGAGCTTTTCAAAGTGGTCAAGAACCTCGACAGACTCAGTGACCTGCTATGTGGCGTCATCGACTTCGCGGAGCTTCTCCGAAATGCGCACCCCGACCCTCAGTGGGTCCAGTGCGCCAACGACAGCTACGAAAAGCTCTGCGAGTACATGAATGTACTCAACACCCACGTCGGTCTCTACGAGGCGAGTCGCTACCTTCTCGTATCACTTACCAGTGGTTTCTAACGTCAGTTTAGATTCTGCGCACGGTTCTTCACGACCCAGAGGTCGTCCAATCTCTCAGTCAGGAGGCGTTACAGACAGCCTTGATTTTCTGGAGGGACTTTGAGAAATCAGCCATCAAGTTGCCTCCCGAACAGAGAGAGCGATTTGTTTCCTTGTCATCTGAAATACTCACCCTCGGCCACGAGTTCGTCACTCAGGCGTCTGCCCCGCGCCCTCCTGCTGCTATCGAGCCATCAGAACTGGATGGTCTGAGAGACGAGGGCATGGGCGCAAGGTTGCGTCGTCAGGCGTGGTCTACGCAGAAGAGCCTTCTTGTATATCCTGGTTCTCACCAAGCATATATGATCATGACATCTGCTCCGAACGAAACTCCACGACAGAAACTCTATATGGCTGCACATACAAGTAGTCAACGACAGATAGAATGCTTAGAGCGGCTATTACGCGCACGTGCTGAACTGGCCCGGCTTGTCGGGTGGGACAGCTATGCCGGTATGACTCTAAACGACAAGATGGCAAAAACGCCAGGTGAGCGGTTTCTTTTCGAATTCTCTGCCGTATCTCCTGACGTGGATTGACCGATACTAGAGAACGTCCGACATTTTTTGGATACGTTCTTGGATCGAACAGGTACTCATGCTCGCAGTGCTTTGCATACGCTCAGATCACGGAAACAATCGCATTTAAACACACCATCACTTCCTATTATACAAGCATGGGATAGATCATTTTATTGCCCACCGGAACCACCCGAGCCTCCCGTACCATTACCCCCTCTTTCCCTCGGACGCGTTTTTATGGGTCTATCACGACTTTTCAAGCATATCTATGGTATAACGTTACGGCCAGCCGAAGTCGCCTCTGGTGAGGTCTGGCATTCCGATGTCCACAAACTCGAAGTGGTAGACGAAGATGATGGCGTCATTGGATGGATATACGCAGATCTTTTCAGCCGGAACGGCAAGTCGTGCGGCGCGGCGCACTACACGGTCCGCTGTTCTCGACGGACGGACGATGACGACGAACGGGGTGATCTTGCCGTCGCAGGTACCGAGGAGTCCCTTGTACCATCACAAAGTTTCGAGGCCGTCAAGCGGCACAAGCTACACGGCGTGCGTGGAGAATACCAACTCCCTCTCGTCGTCCTCTTGTGTGAATTCGCTCGCCCCACGATCGCCCGAGGACCCACGTATCTAGAATGGCACGAAGTACAGACCCTGTTCCACGAAATGGGTCATGCTATGCATTGTAGGTCGTTTCGCCGTACGTTCCTCGCGCAAGTGACGCTGATGTTGATGTCCGTAGCCATGATCGGTCGAACGGAGTATCACAACGTTGCCGGTACCCGCTGCGCAACTGATTTCGTGGAGTTGCCGTCCATCCTCATGGAGTACTTTCTCAACTCGCCCAAAGTCCTCTCGCTCTTCGAGGAGGACGGCTCCTCGATCTTGAACCAGACCGGCAACCACCACGAAGACCCGTGCACGTTCATCGACACGCACGGTAGCATCTTGCTCTCCGTGCTCGATCAGATGTATCACTCCCCCGGCGTTCTCGAGCCAGGGTTCGATTCGACTGCGACCCTGGCGAACTTGTACGATACTCGCGGTCTCATTCCTCACGCACCGGGAACTTCGTTTCAGACTCAGTTTGGCCACTTGTATGGCTACGGGGCGACGTACTATTCGTATTTGTTTGACCGTGCGATCGCATCGCATGTGTGGCGAAAAATGTTCTCCAAGGAGCCTCTGGATCGCCAATTGGGAGAAAAGTATAAAACAGAGGTTCTTCGATACGGAGGAGGCAGAGATCCTTGGGAAATGCTTGGTGCATTGTTGGACAGACCGAGTCTTCAGGTCGGCGACGAGGAGGCGATGCGAGAAGTGGGAAGATGGAGGGTAGAGGACGGGCCTGTATCAGAGCGACACTAACTGCGACTACTTATACGCAATTTAAATGTCATTGATATTACAACAGTTAGATGGGGAGATTATTAACTACATATGGTGTAGTACTTATTGATAACTCATGAAGATGCGAGTAATAACACAGATATAAGGGTATTGAGAGAAGTGAACGAGTGACGATATTTGTTAGATGCTTAAGTGAACGAGTGACGGTATTTGTTAGATGCTTGGAAGGATGTATATGGCAATGCGCAGCATGCAGATGATTAAAGGGAATGAATGAGTGAAATTACGAATAACGATATGCAATCACTGGTCCTTGCATGATACTGGACACGAGATAATGATCTGAGTGAACAGTCAGTAAAATTATTCCAGGGTAAAAGAAAGTAGCGCCCACATTATAAAATACCCTCCGACTGCAATTCTTGTTCCATGCGCCGAACTGCCTCTTGCATAGCATGCAATTGGTCCAATTTTGCTTGTTTCGATGCTAACTCCTCTTGAGAGTTGACAGGGGGTGCAATAGGAGGTAACTGTAGCATAGGCAGATCGATCTCTGGCAAGGGAGTCTGAGGGTTGACGGGGTATTGGGGAAATGTGGGGTAGACAGGGTCGTTGAGAAACGAGGACCAATCTATATCAGTCTATGAAAAATCGGGTATCGATGAGTTAAGAGATGCCGTGTAGGGAGCACCACCTACATCAGATGGAGGCACACCCCCCGAGGGAGCGACAAATGTATCGCTACCAATGGATTGTAGCAAGTTGTCGAAGTCAGATAAATCGTATGACGCAGACAATTGAGTATCTGTCATCGCCATACATTCCAAATGTCAGCCACAGCGTAATCGGTAGGTGTAAGCACTTACCGGCAGGCGGAATATTGTAGTCTTTGAATAACTCCACTTGCCAAGACGAGGAAGAATCCGGCTCGGTAGCGTCAACAGGAGGTGGAATATTAAACAAGGCGTCAGAATTGATATTGAACCAATCATCGAAGGATTGTTCATCCTCCGTGTCAAACGAGACACATGGACGTTTTGGCATGTTAACGGTGTCTTCTACGTCAGAGAGACGTCGCTTGCGAGAAGATGATGTGTCGGGCTGTATAGGATGTCCAGGAGAAAGTGTCGACGAATCACCGTCCGATGATACGTCAAAACCATTTGTGCTCGAGGGTGGAGAAGGTAGGTGCGTCGCAGATGACGTGGAAGCGCTGCCAAGGGAAACCCTGAGCACTAGGCTGTGAAGAAAACTAGAAAAACGTACCGCAAACGTTTGACGGACCTAGGGGAGGATGATCGGTCAACTGCATCGATAGATAAACGCCGTCGTTTAGAGCCGGCAACAATCGGAGATGCAACATCATCTTCGCTCTCATTTATGAATAGATCGTCAATGACAGATACTGGAGAGGTTGTCGGGGAAGTTGTGATGGATCGATCAGGTGAGGGATACGAATCCCGAGCTGCCTGCAACTTCTGCTCGGTTACACGAAATCGGTTGCATTTTTTGAACGCCCGCACCTTTGTGGAGTTCGTCGGTTCAACCTGATGGCACTTGCCAACCTCGACAGATTCGCTGTCCTTTGTGACATCCCTTAGTATAGCGTCCAGATCTTCTGCTAAGACAGTCCGAGCGAAGGTCGACGAATAGAGACCCTCTGCTGCTACCTTTACTGTGACAAATGCGTGGCTGAGTTCAGGTAACAGCGCGCGTTTCGGATCTTCTTCTACCAGTGCGCGATAGGCCGCGTCGATCATATCGGCCCGACAGCTGGAAAAACGCTCGCGACAGAGAGTCGTCCAACCAATCCGTCGACGAGCATTGGCGAACCATGAATTGACAGAAGAAATCTGACAAGACGAAGTAGCTGCGATCCGAGTCTTGACTTCCGCGGAGGGGTAAGGGTTGTGAAGGTTGTCGAGCAACCAGCGATAGGCAGAAGAGAGGAACGGAGAGTTGGAAGTTTCTGTGCGTGGAGCCGGCGTTGGGAGACTTGCAGGAGGGCAAGGCACGTTGTCGGGGTAGGAAGGTTTTGGCTGAGCATCGAGGCTCAGGAGGCCCATCCGTCGAAGCATGTCATCACAGTCGCTTTGTAGTTGGGCTGTAGCAGGTTCTTCGGCGCGCTGTATATCAAGAAAACAACTTGCAATCTTCGAAATTCGAGCGGCAACTAAGTGGGCGAGAGATAATGTTTCCTGACCAATGATCCCATTCCGTGACGCAGCGGAGAGTTCGCCAGGAAGTGCAGACCAGGTCTGATGGTATGATGCAAGCATTCGCGAGCCGTCTAACATGGAGGATAGTAAATCGCTCTCCGCTAAGTGCAACCTTTGTATCAAGTCGACGTCGTGCATACTGGAAGTTCGAGACGGCGAGAGTTTAGTGAAAGAGAAAGAGTAAGTAGTGCACCGAACGTTGAAGAGCTTAGACAATGCGGACATTGAATTACATTGATGATGTAAGCAGAATGTCGCGCGCGTCGAGAGTTCAAGTACTCATCTTTCTCAATACCCTCCTCCTCTTTCCCCATGTATCCCGAGTCAGAGGACGCATATACCACCGAATTGAAAGCGATTCTGGGCATCGCGCATGCTTTAAAAGAAGCAACTGCAACATCTCGTCCTTCCGATCCCCCCTCCACCGTCAATGCCGCCTTGATCGACTCAATCAGTCTACCAACTCCGCAACCTCTATTACCCTCACTTCTTCAGGCTGGGGTTGGCTCCGAGATTGCTTCTGCAGCTAGCCAACTGTACCATCGGAGGGCAGACGAGCTGAGGCAGTGTATTCAAGAGTCTATCGCTGTAGCATGTCGTAAAGCAGTTGGATCTTCCATGCTACCACACGTATCTCCACTGGACGTATTGATGAAGAGAGTCGCATCTATCCTCACGGACGTCTACTTTCGCCGCCTGGAGGTCTGGAAAGAAGAAATTATTCATCGCATCAATCAAACACCAGAAGTACCTCTCAAAGCAGCTCCTAAGAATTCTCGAACTTTTAACCAGGTCAGTGTTCCCCTGGCATAATCATGAGTCTCCCTCATATACTCCACAGGAGTATGTTCCATTGTTAGAGCATTTCTTTGAGGAGAACCCGTTCCCAACACACGCCGACAAAGTATTCCTTGCCCAAAAGTCGAATATGCAGTACAGGCAAATCCATGTATGGGTAGGCGTATCATCCGTTTCAGTATTGACCTCTATTTGATTGTCACTGTTTCCAGTTTCAGAACCGCCGTAATCGCACCAAGAAAGAGGGCAAGTCTTTGAGAAAGAAGCCAACCTATGAGGGGACGACTCAGCCATCGAACAAATCATACGAGCGCGTGAAAGCTTACATGGTTGACTCTGAGTGTCAACCTCCCGAAGCATCCAAAGCGGCTTCATCGAATCGAATAATCGAGGTAAGAACTACTTGATCTATGTCGTGAAATAATGAGTTCATTTCTTTGCAGAGACAAGTTGCACAAAGTAACGTTTTGAAGGATACTTTCGTTTCATCTCCACCGCCCCATGCTTTTCCATCGGCCTATCCACCTACCTGCCCTTATGATCCATTTCTCTGCAAAACCAGTGCTGTTCGTCTCAGCAAGCCACAGTGGAGGCGTTTGCCAGACGGGCGAAAGCCTCTTGCCCTCTCTATTAGCATCGATGACCTAGTGGAGAGGTTCTCTCATTTGAATGTCCGAGGTGAAACACGCTCTAGGGGACCTCCCAAGTTGCAATCGCATGCAGCAACTGTTGCCATAACCGTTGTACCATCTCGTGCACCTCATTCAGCCCTGATGGTTCGCAAATACAGCCCACCAACACAAACTGTCCATCATTACCCATCAGTCCGTGCACCTGTTTCCCGCCTCAAGGCCTTCCAAAGTCCTCATCCAGCCTCCAAACCTCTTACATTGGTGCCCCTCTTGATTCCACCCAACAAGAGCGAGCTTCTTGTGAAGCGGATAACTATGCCGTTGCCGCAGCGTTTCCCTGGCCGGCGGAACACCTCCCGAAACACCACACCATCAGAGAGCTCCTCCACGTCGCCCTCCTCACCTCCCTTATTCTCTATGGACTCCGACAGCCGTAGTTGCTGCTCTTCGAGTGTCAGTTCATCTTCCACGCCGCCGGACATAGGGAATGTCCAGGAATTACCCTCCTTATTCGGATCACCTTGTCTTTCAGCGCTTGACAGCCCGATTGATCTCCCTGGTTGTGGGGCAGTGGATGACATTTCGCCGTTGTTTGTTTTGTGACCAATGCGCGAGGTACTTGATATTGTCGTTTCAGTGCGACAAACGCATCGCGAATGTGTTCCTAGGTCACATCTCCCACCGCTCCGTAGGGAGTACTAAGGGAGACGACCAACGAAACCGAGGATCAATCGATCACATGCGGCATTCGAACTTCACGAAGGTTGCGAACCGACTACAATCCACAGCATCCTTGGTCCCGTCTGGAGGTTGGATTTAGGTCCGACTTGCTTGGCACCGGTAATACCGCGCATACAGTTGGCCAGCGTTCTCCAAGGACTTTTCTTTTCGCGCATAATATCCTCATTCCTTTTGATAACATCTAATCTAATATTTATGAGCACGAATTGCCGCTCCTCAGTCCTTTTTACATAATAACATAGCACATAGCTGGCTAGTGCTCTCCGAGGACTTTTCTTTTCTTCGGGTCTCTGGTTACGACCCGCATAATATCCTCACTCCTTTTTTATAACATAACATATCCTCTTGCCTTCTAAGGTCGGGTACGAGGTGAATATTTATTTGTGTAATCTCAGTGGAGAGCTATGTAACGGAGAATCGATTTTTTTTACAAAGGTATCATGCCTATGCACGTTGTGTAGTGTTAGTCGAGCAGTAACTAGTAACTCGTCGCAGTGCAGCAAAAACGAGTGTAATATAAAGATACAATGCTGTGATAAGTGAGATAGGCATAGCGATAAAGATATGCGATCACCATGTTAATGTTCATATATGCATATGCCTGATGCGAAATTATGGTGCCGTCCGTAATAAAATGGTTCACGAGGCAACCGGGGTCCAGACCTGAGGAAGTTGTATCATAGAAAGATCCATCTCCGGAAGAGCGGAAGTGGCATATGGTTGAGGAAACATGGAATTGTTGCCAAGTTCAAAAGGATCTTCGTTTAGGAGTGCAGTCCAATCGATGGGTTGAGACAAATCCGGCAGGTCCGACAGACCTTGAGGTACTGAATCAGGGACTGAAGTCACGACGGTCGTCTCCAGAGGTGCGGCGAATGCATCCCTCTCGAAAGATTGGAATAGCTCGTCAAGGGTGGTTAGATCAGGAGACGGCAGTAACTGGTTGTCTTGAATCGCTAGCAAAACGTTGAACGTTAGTTGGTACATCGTGGAAGAAAGACATAGACTCACGAGGGATAAGAGTTGTTTGTGAGTTTTCAGGCAGAATGTAGTTGTTAAATAACTCGACTTCCCATTGGGTTAAAATGTCAGGCTCGGCAACATTAACTGGCGGGGGGAGGGAAAATAGATCGTCGAAGTTGGTTCTAAACCATTCGTCGATGGAGTATTCACTTTCCGGATCGGAAAGTGGGAGAGTATCAGAAACGGCATGAAGGTGCGGTCCTGCCATTGAGGCTCGTGGGCGCTTCAGCATCCCAGCAGCATCCGGATCAGACAAGCGTCGTTTGCGGGAATTGATGTTTGTAGAACCCTGGGACCCTGCTACTGACTGCAACTGATGACAGGAATCACCATTCAATGGATTATATGCGCTAGTCGACGCCGATGGCAGACTGTCGTTGGAAGCAAGGGGTAAGCTAAGACAGGCGGATGAGAAAGTGCAAAAAAACAATGACGGTAGTAAACGTACCACGGACGCTTCATGAAATTACTGACTTCCTCCCAACTGGTATTGGCGGCCTGGGGCTCTGGAGGTGATAAACACCGTTGGCGATTGGCTGGTGATGAAGGTGGTATATCTTCTTCACTTTCGCTTTCCTCCGTGATAGGATGATCAAAAATAGATACTGGTGATGAAGAGCAAGAAGAATCGGAAGGGGGATGCGAAACTGGAACCAAGTTTTTGCGTGATGCACTAAGCATGTGGGTTGGTTGCGTTCGCGTATATTCGGGTTCGCAATCCTTCAAGCACTCTGCACCACCCGTTTCAACACGCCCGCCATCACTTGGTGAAAGTGTGTCTTTAGCTGACATGTCCTTCACGACAGCGTCAAGATCGCTGGCAAGAAGACTCTGTGTAGAACCTGCATAGAGCCCCTCCGCCGTGACTTTCAAGGCCACGAAGGCATGTACGATCTCGGGTCCCAATTGGTGATCTTGATCTTCCTTCACTAGCACACGATACGCAGCATCTACAGCGTCCGCTCGGCAATTTTGAAAGAAATCACGACACAATGCCGTCCAGCCCACTCGCCGTCGCGCGTTAGCAAACCATGAGCTGACGGCGGAAACGCGAGAGTTGTATCGCTGGGCTAGAGATGTTTTCAGCTCCGATGACGGATAAGGATTTGCGATGTTCTCCAGGAACCAGGAATACGCCTCAGGGATAAAAGAAGTGGTGGGAAGCACGGAAGGGGAGGGTAAATTTAAGTCAAGGAAGGATGGCGGAGGGGGCGATGCGGAGGGTAACCTGAGGCAACAGTCTACGAGTGTTGAGACTCGAGCCACAATGTCGTCTGCAGCAGCCAGCGTAGCGCCGTTAACATCGCCGGAAATAGATGCTTGGGAGATCTCGTCCAACAGCGACGTCCAGGTGAAGTCGTATGCGGCCAGCTCCCTGTCCCCGGCTAACATCGCAGACAAGAGATCTTCTTCGGCGTGAGCGAGTGCACCGAGTAACTTGGCGTCCATGGCTGAGACTCTGAGCAGAGTTGGGAATTGAAGAGGTTCGTAGTACTTTAACTTGAAGTCGGCCAGTACTCAGAGTTACTACTACTGCTTGGATGACTAAGCACAATGGGTAGGCATTTCTGAATCCCAAACACATCCAAATATTGCCTTTAGTACAAAGTATCATACTACTTCCAACAGTAGTTCCAGCGCAGCAAAAACGAGTTTAATATGAAGATACAATACATTTGTGTGTTAAGTGAGATAGGCATAGCAATAAAGATATGCGATCCATGTTACAATAATGATCATATATGCATATGCCTGATGCGAAATTATGGTGTCGTCCGTAATAAAATGGTTTACGAGACAACCGGAGTCCAGACCTGAGGAAGTTGTATCATAGAAAGATCCATCTCCGGAAGAGCGGAATTGACATATGACTGAGGAAACATGGAATTGTGGTCAAGTTCAAAAGGATCTTCGTTCAGGAGTGCAGTCCAATCGATGGGTTGAGACAAATCCGACAGGTCCGACAGAGTTTGAGGTACTGAATCAGGGACTGAAGTCACGACGGTCGTCTCCAGAGGTGCGGCGAATGCATCCCTCTCGAGAGATTGGAATAGCTCGTCAAGGGTGGTTAGATCAGGAGACGGCAGTAATTGGTTGTCTTGAATCGCTAGCAAGACGTTGAACGTTAGTTACCACATCGTGGAAGAAAGACATAGACTCACGAGGGATAAGAGTTGTTTGTGAGTTTTCAGGCAGAATGTAGTTGTTAAATAACTCGACTTCCCATTGGGTCAAAATGTCAGGCTCAGCAACATTAACTGGCGGGGGGAGGGAAAATAGATCGTCGAAGTTGGTTTTAAACCATTCGTCGATGGAGTATTCACTTTCCGGATCGGAAAGTGGGAGAGGATCAGAAACGGCATGAAGGCGTGGTTCAGTCACAGAATCTCGCGGACGTTTTGACTGCTTATTGGCGTCTGCATCGGATAGGCGTCGTTTGCGTGTTCTGGAACCTGCAATGTCCTGAGTGACTGGATCAGATCGCGGTATTTGATCATCTCCTAATTCTTCTGCAGTCGTCGCTGGGGACGGTAGACAAGCATTCGTGGAAGACGCGCTGGAGCTAGGAGAGACGTAGGATTAGAAACACGAAACAAAACAAGCAGTAGATCAACATACCAGGGACGTTGTACGAGCCTTGTGGTCAGCTCGGATGTTGCGGTTTGAAGTGCCTCCGAAGAGAGACGCCGTTTGCACCCAGCCAAGGTAGCAGGTAAAACATCATCGTTATCTTCGATTCCTTCCGTGAGGGCGCCGGGAGCAGGCGCGGGCATTAGGAAGGGCGATCGATCAGGAGAGGGGTAGCAGTTTTGCGCTACCGACGTCTTGTTCTGAGAGTCCATATTCGTCGTCGTTTCGTTGGGCTCCGAAAGCTCCGGTTCGATTGAAGATACGTCTGACATATCCTTCACAACCGTGTCAAGATGACAAGCAAGGGCACTCTTGGTCAATGTTGAGGAATAAAGTTCCTCGGCAGCAACCTTTACCCTGAAGAAGGCATGGATAATGTCCGCTGGTAACTGGCGATTTGGATCTTCCTCAACAAGAGCGCGGTAGGCTGCATCGAGAGCATCTGCTCGACAATTGTGGAAGTGATCGCGGCACAACGCCGTCCAGCCCATTCGCCTTCGTGCATTGATAAACCACGAGTTGACTGAGGAGAGAGTGCAGTTATGCCGCTCTGCTAGAGATGTTTTAACCGTCGGGGATGGGTACGGATCTGCGATGTTCTCGAGAAGCCAGGCATATGCCTCTGTGATGAAGGAAGTGCCATTGATAAGAGAGGACGAGCGAGAGGGAGGAGACGGGGATGGGGATGGAGGATGCGCAGTGGAAGAGAGGTTGATGCTGGCCATTCCGTCAAGAATGTTGGTGAAATCGTTACGGAGTTTGCCTCTGAGCTCTTGGGTTGGCTTCTCGAGCTCAAGAAGGCAAGAAGCAATGAGAGCGGAGGTATCGGTTTCGACAACACCATCGCGCAATAGTAGAGCTGGCCAAAGGCCATCTTGTAGCAATGCCATGATGTAGTGTGAGGAGGTACTTGCAAGCGATACGGTCCTGTAATTTGATCAAATAAGTACAAACACACCATAATGTGTAACAACAAAGTGTTATGGCTGTAATCTGCGCAGGTTTATACTTACAACTTCAACAAGATGGTCGATCCCGCTGTTCTTTCACGCATCCTAGCTCGTTCCGATCAATATCTCAGCTCTCGTCCCCTGCCGACGTGCTCCTCACCCACACCTTCGCACATCATCCCTCTGGACCTTCCTGAGCCGCCCGCTTTACTTCCTGCTTTGGTTGCGGCTGGTGCAAGGCCGGAAGTTGCTCAGGCGATGCAAGCGGCATACTACAAACGCGCCTGCGAGTATCGTGAAGGGGCTCAGGCTATGATATCGCGCGCTTGCTCGAAACTCGCCCAGACCCCATCTACCTGCTCGCAAACCTCTGATGAAACCATCTTAGCGACTTTCAAGCAACTATATCTTCAGAAACTAAATACGTGGATCAGTAAAAGTGTTTCTTTACTCCAAGAAAAAGGACCCTCTGCTCTTCGTTGCCGGGAAGATGGCGAAAGCGTCCCGGCGAAGGTTCCCAAGACGTTCAATCATGCGAGTACTAACCAGTGTTATGTTGGTTAGAAAACTGACCATCTGGTTTACAGCATTATGTGCCTTTACTCGAACACTTCTTTGAAGAGAATCCTTTCCCTACGCATGCCGATAAAACATTTCTGGCCAAAAAGTCCAATATGACTTACCGACAGATTCATGTTTGGGTTCGTATTTCATTCTTTTGCAGTGTACTGTAAACTTACCCTACTTCAGTTCCAGAACCGGCGAAATCGCACAAAGAAGGCTCTGCACAGGAAGCCTGTATCAGAGGGAGCCACTGCACCCCTCGACACTCTGATTCGTAGGATGGGGAAGTTTGCTGTCCCGTCAGCAACGAGGTCGGACGCGCAGCCTTGTAGTCAAAGGACACCAGTAGGTTCCTCATGTTATTCGGTTGTACTCGCGATTAATCTCCCTAAGGTTTCTTCTTCTACCGGGGCGCTCAATGTTCTTGATGGTGTTGCCCCTCTGTATGCTTTTCCCACAACATATCCGCCGACTTGTGGATATGACCCTTTCCCGGCCGTTCCTACATTCAGCACTCCCGAATGGCCCAGGCGACCAGCCCTCTCACGGGCACGTCAATCCGTCACGGATGTCAACGAACTTAATGAAAAGTTCTCTCGATTGAACGTCTGGGACGATACCGTCTCACGATCTCGAAGAAAGGCAGGGAAAATGGCGGGCGATGGTTTTGCAGCCAGGATTGCGATCACAGTCAAGCCTTCTTCTGCTCCGCACCCAGCTTGTGTGCTCACGGCTGCTGCTGAGAAACCTCTCCCTAGAATCGCTTTTCAGTCAGTAGCGGCAACCACCTCTTCCTTGCACGTGTTCAGACCGCCCAGTCCTGGAACACCGATGACGACACTCATTCCAACAAATAGTCACCGTCGCAAAATCGCCGCGCTACCCAACCGAGTTCCTTCGAGGCGACCCCGGGGTACCTCCGGAAGTTCGACTTCTTCTACATCACCCATCTCATCGTCAAGGTCGTCGTCGCTTGAATCTGAAACCCCAACCCAAGATTGGTCATCGAATTCATCGTCTACTGTCACGACTCCAGAAACATCACCTTCTCAGCTGGCTGCTCTGGCATGACATGAGCCAACCTCCATCACCGTTAATAGCCCGACCAGCGGACGCATGCATACGATGGATCAACGACTTGTCTCACATAGACCTGCGGAACCTATCTCTCTGCTACAGCAATGATCTTGTCGGGGTTGCCAGCATGGCACGTCATGCCCCATAACCGCCTGCAACCTTTACCTTCCCTTATTCTCGGCCACAAGCTGGACGGCGGAGATGTGCGCCCTCATCTGTAGGGATGAAGGACTCGGAATACTCATCAGAGGCGAGCTTGCGTTCACCATTCCGAAGTAACTGCCAGTTGGAGTGGCAAATACGTGGCTGGACCCGTCTTCCCACTCGTTAACACGGTAACTCAATCAATCTGTAACCTTATTCGACATAAGTATCACCTAATAACTGTTTTCGATTCATCGAACACCTCCACACTCATTTTCTTTCCTCGTTAACCTTTGATTTACCTCAATATGTTTTTTTGGTATTTATGTAAACTTAAGGCTAAGGATAATATCAGGTAGGTAGACTCAGAGCTCGTGTCACTACCAATTTGCTTTCACCAGAAGCGTTGGATTAGGATGTCAGTACAAAACGTCAGTTAATTAAAGCTCTTCAACAACTGCACGAAACCCGTCAAGACGAGAGACACGACAAAAGAGGATGACATCCTCACCGATTGCCCCATGCTCATCATTCCACCGAGTCCGCCGCTGTTGGACCCGCCAATGAAACCCGAGAGCTGCTTCTGCGCGACGAGCTTCGTGAGAGTCATCGCAGCGCCATTCATGAGGCTCTGCTTATCCTGGCCACTCGCGCCGCCGACAAAGTTGCCTGCTTCTTTCATGACGAGTCCCATGAGCTGGTTTCCTCCGCCTTGACCCAGGCCGCCAGACACGAGGCTGCTGATGTCCATTCCGTGTTTCGAAGAGACGGAGGAGAGCGCCTGGCGAGCACGTCAGCCAAAGTCACGAAAACGACGCATGTTACAGTACGTTCATGATCATGGGGCCATACTGGCTCAGATCTCCCTCGCTGACTTGCTCATGATGTTGTTCCTATTTGAAGACGATCCGTTTAGATCAGCTTCGCATCAGATAAGGAATCGCCCGTACAGGGTTATTGTGGACGTGCTGAACGGCGTTCGCTATATATCCGCGGTCTTCCTGGTTGTCACTGTCTACGTGAGAGAGCACCTCTTGTGTGTCGTCTACGGGAATCGTCGTCAATGGGGACGAGTGCATCGAAGAGAAACGCACGAGCACTCACAGCGGCCCCCCTGTGGTTGCTGACCATTGTTAGGGGCGTTGTATCTCTGCCCGCCGGTCTGGTGAGCTAGTCGACGAGCATCACCGATGATCGATCAGCCTGATGGCGGACTACTATAAGTGGGGGCTTACCATCCTGGGAGGACCTATCGGAGACTGCGGAGAAGGCTTGCTCGGCGAGACCTGAGAAGAAAGACTAGAGAAGAGTTATGTAAGGCGAAGCGACGGGTATTCGTCGCGACTCGGACGTACTGGCATGATGGTCGTATCAGATCAGTGACTCGATACAAAGTGGATCAGCCAAATATAAATATCACAATGACATCCGGTCCCCGCACGAGCCACCTGTGTCACGATCGCTTCGTCAGATGACTCGGGCCTGGTCCACTCCCGGCGTCTCGTCAGGTACACCTTCTCCAGTTTCGATGCTTCGGCCGTAGCCGATTGCTGATTCGTTCTTGATCGTCTCGCCAGCGTCCCTACCAGTGCCATCGTCGACTGTCACATTCATTTTTCGCGAAATCACTCACTATCGTTCAAGTTCGCTCATGGCCATTGGTTCGTTCCAAACAGCCTTGTCAGGAGACCATCTCTCCCATATCGTTGAATGATGCATGGAGCGAGTCGAGCTTGAATACAACCGGGGGAGATCTCTACAGGCTTCACCTTATCCACAATCTCCTCGCCTCGTAGTCTAAATCACTGCATCCCGACTCCTCTACCACTCTCGGATCTTATATCGAAGCGCTCGACAACATCGACGTCACTAACCGGACGGCTGTCGACTCGGGACGAAGAGACTCACTTCGGGAAACATCTCCACACCCTCAGCACGAGTCTTCTCAACCCGATGTGTTTCAAACGAGATCTGCTCGACGTCGGCGAAACCACGATGGTGATGATAGAGGCGCGTCTCCTTTTCATATTCGGAAGAGGAAGAGGAGCAGTTGACGAATCGCTTTTCGCTGGGAATGCGTTGATCTCACTCCTCTGACGGCACAACCCCGATGTCGAACTTGAGCAAACCTTCCTCAGGCTCTCTTTGGCAACCAGCGGTTCAACGACCTGTCCTTCAGTGTCGTCCGAAAATCATACTCAAGCATAACTCCCCAATTTTTCCGCTGACCAATGGTTGAGCTCGAAAAGTCCTCGGGGCTGATTCCTGTATCCTTTAGGCTAGTCGTCAGCGCTTCAGCCATCGATTCATCTCTCGAGTCTCGAGTCCAGTTTGTTGTGATATTCGGATCCGAACACAGATAAACACAAATGAGCATTCGACTTGGAATTCGTATTCTACTAGTTCACTTTCACCGGAAACGCAGGATTAGTATACATACATTCAACATCAGTACAACACGTCTCTGCCCAAATTGATTCTGGAGCAACTACACGGAATCCGTCAAGACGAGATACACAACAAAAGGAGCAGAAACATTCTCACCGATTTGCTTTGGCTCATCATTCATCATCTGCGTTGTCTGCGGATCGTCGTCAATAGGGTTACGGGCATTGATGCAAAAATATAATATTAGCACTCACAGCGGCCCTGCGATTGCTGTCCACGGGTGTTGTATTGCTGCCCACCGGTCTGGCGAGCTAGTCGACGAGCGTCACCGACAATCGATCAGCCTAATAGCGAAATACTTACCATCCTTGGAATACCCATCATCATTAGAGTACCCAGAAGATACATCATTGGAGTACCCGGAAGATACGTCATTGGAGGCTGAGAAGTGTCGTCAACACGGCTGCAGGTGCTGATACGAAACGCATGAGAAGTACTCACATTGGAGACCCTGTCCTTTGTTAGAGGCATTATAACCCTGCCCGCCGGTCTGGCGAACTAGTCGACGAGCGTTACCGATAATCGACAAGCCTGATGGCGAACTATATGCAGTGACTTACCATCCTTGGAATACCCATCATCATTAGAGTACCCAGAAGATACATCATTGGAGTACCCGGAAGATACATCATTGGAGTACCCGGAAGATACATCATTGGAGGCTGAGAAGTGTCGTCAACACGGCTGCAGGTGCTAATGCGAAACGCATAAGTGGCACTTACACTGGAGACCCTGTCCTTTGTTAGA
This sequence comes from Leccinum variicolor, assembly GCA_038091415.1. NCBI lineage: Eukaryota > Fungi > Basidiomycota > Agaricomycetes > Boletales > Boletaceae > Leccinum > Leccinum variicolor. The sequence goes on from JBBPOK010000318.1 coordinate 30,466, forward strand.
GGCACTGTAATCCTGCCCACCGGTCTGGCGACCTAGTCGACGAGCGTCACCGATAATCGACAAGCCTGAGGGCGAACTACAAGTAAGGACTTACCACCCTTGGAATACCCATCATCATTGGAGTACCCAGAAGATACATCATTGGAGGCTGAGAAGCGTTGTCAACACGGCTGCAGGTGCTGATGTGAAACGCATGAGTAGCACTCACACTGGAGACCTTGTCCTCTGTTGTTAGAGGCATTGTAATCCTGCCCGCCGGTCTGGCGATCTGGTCGACCCGCACCGTCAATATTTGATCAGCCTGATGGTTAACCATATGCAGGGACTTACCATCCTGGGAATACCCGTCATCATTGGAGTACCCAGAAGCTACATCATTAGAGGCTGAGAAGCGTTGTCAATAAGGTTGCAGACGCTGATGCGAAATGCACTAGTAGCACTCACATTGGCGACCTTGTCCTCTGTTGTTAGAGGCATTGTAATCCTGCCCGCCGGTCTGGCGATCTGGTCGACCCGCACCGCCAATATTCGATCAGTCTGATGGCTAACCATATGCAGGGACTTACCACCCTGGGAGTACCCATCATCCTGGGAGTTCCCATAAGATCTGTCATTGTTAGAGGCAGAGGAGTTGGTGGTACCGAAGAAAGAAGACTAGGAGAAGAGTTAACCGGCGGGCGAAGCGAGGAGTTTTCGTCGCCTGACGCACCATGGTCAGATCAGTGAGATGCAAGTTGATCAAGGCTGCCGAACAATGTCATGAACATCCCCTATTTTATAGTCTCAGGACACACCGTAGAATGTTCCATTCCGGGGCGATCAAGTGACAGCTGAGCTGGAATAACTGGTCACAGATAGTCAGTCATACCGTAGATTGGATAGATTGGATTCCTAGCATCAAGGGTCGTAGACTTACTACGTTAGACTAGGCACTGACTCTCACCAGGTTTTGTGGCTTTAACTTCAACCCAATGAACACGTTCCTAGGTGGCGGGCGCAGATTGAAAGTCTGTGACGTTTGCGATATAAATAAACCGGACTCGGAGCAGCGAAGAAACCGGAACTTCTCATGAAACAGCAATCAGTTAGTGGTATCAGTGTACATGAGCAAGAAAAACGCAAGTAGTCGCGATTCCGAGTCAATATTGCGTCAAGGAACTTAGTATCCTCGCTTATCTGACAGATTCAACCATTTGCGACTCGGACCGCTCGGCGCTCGCGCCGCCGACAAAGTTTCTTTCAGGACTCAGACGAGTCCCATGAGCTGGTTTCCTCTGCATTGACTAAGGCCGCTAAACACGAGACTGCTGACGTCGATTCCGTGTTTCGAAGAGACGGAGGAGAGCGCCTGGCGAACGCGTCAGCCAAAGTCACGAAAACGATGCATGTTACACCGGCAGTACGTGATGTTGTTCCTATTTGAAGACGATCCCTTTAGAACGGCTTCCGAGTCGCATCAGATAAGGTACAGGGTTATTGTGGACGTGCTGAACGGTGTTCGCAATATGTCCTCCTCGTTGTCCGTTGTCAATGGGGCTGAGTGAATCGAGAAGAAACGCATGAGCATTCACAGCGGCCGTGTGGTTACTGTCCATTGTTAGGCTCATGGCGGCAACTAAGCGACAGAACTGCAACACGTTACGAGCAATTAGTAGTAGAGTGTCAAGCAGCTCTTCCTCGCTTGTGGCGCCACAGTGCGCAAATGCGAGTACCAGAAGGGTGATTGCGCAAAAGACGGTGAGGATGAGATCAAAGACGTTGTAGGGTGATTTCCAGAATTGCTGAGCTTAGATTTAGTCTTCTCGATGCCAATTGCGGATCCATGTCGGTAACGCTCACTTTCCAAAGGCGACGAAACGAATGGCGGCTTCAAGAATCATTGAAGTGTCGATGACGATCTCTAGAACGTAGAACGCAACACCTGGACACCAATCTGACAAAATGAGTGCGACGGTCGTGACTGAGAGCGCGGCCATCACTAGATAGAGGATGAAATACGTCCGTGAGCGTACGAAACGATTGGCAATTCCACGCGTTATTTCTTTGAGGGTGAGCGAGTATATGGAACGCGGAGGCCTGTGGTGGTAGGGTACGAGTCAATGGGGATTAGCCGCTTGCAGAACAGATATAAACGGTTGTTCTGAGGGTATTGTTCCCGCTGCGTCATAGGTATCAGAGATGGCCAAACAGAAACAAGTATGGTTGATGGTCCCTTTTCGTCAAAGCGTACTCTGTTCTCTAGCAGAGCGATGATCAGCCACGGGACGGCGGCAGCGGTGCCATTGAGGGTGTGTGCAAAAGGGACAGGGGCATGTATCTGACTGGACGGTGCGGAACGCCGTCGGTACCGAACGTGAAGACGTCGCACCTGGTAGTCCGTGCAGTTCGAAGACGAGGATATCTTGCCCCATCCACCTCTTCCAGGCATCCACGCTTCCTTGTCGTACTTTTTGTACGCGCTTGCGCCGAGTTCCTCTGTGGGCATGACCAGAACGCTAAAAAGGAGCCGCGAGTGAGAAAACGGCCGACACGTCGTGCATATTCCGACTGGTAGGCTCACCAGAATGGGAAATTCAGCCCCTCGACAATCTCTGGCTGGACATTTCGGATGTCTTCTTCATATGTAAAGAAAAGTCCGACTTTTGTAAATTGGTGGACGCCACGGGTGTCGGCACCACGAGAACCAGCCTCGGCCCTGAACGAACGACCGAGTCCGACTATTTTTATGGGTAGCGTATTCTCAGCAAAAATCTTGTTTGTAAACATTCCCGCAAGTGGGATTTCGGCTGTACCGGAGAGTACGAGCTCAGGAGACGAGTCCGCGATCTGATATATTTGAGAAGCAGGACGGTCGGAATTGTGGTCTCCGGGTTGGAATCCACAACGCTGGGCTACGTCTTCGCGAACGACGTCAGGGGTCATGACGAACCGAAAACCGTGTTTCAGTGCGATAGATATTGCATAGTTCGTGAGAACCGTCTCGAGGAAAGCGGCTTCGGCTTCGTTAAGCAGGTAGTACCATGAGGACCCCATCACGACCGCAGCTGCCTCGAAATCGAATAACCTCAGTGCGCGTCCGATAGTAACGTGATCGCGTTCCGGCTGGGGCGGCATGGTAGGGGGACCATGAATAGACAGAACCACGGCAGCGTCCTCGGGACCAATGGGAACGTCTGGGTGTGTATCGTTTGGTAAGTGCAACGCGATTCCCAAAAGCTTCTCCTCCGCGACGGCTAATTTCTCCTCGAACAGAATAATGTCGGCTTTCAACGCTTTCGCTTCGCCAAGAACGGCCTGCTTTCCCGTTGGGTCTTTGATCGTATGGATGCGCCGATGGCCAAGAAGGAATTGCGTGTGCCGCTTGGAGTCAAGTTGGCCGGACAGTTCCCTTTGTTCTGCGTAGGAGCGGACGATGGACTGCAACGCCCCGACTGGCAAGGGAGACTTTTGGTTAAGTAAAGGCGTTGTGCGATTTGTATATCATGGACTCTGAGATCTCGCGATAGTCGAGCCGGGGGTTTCGGAAGTCCTGCGGTGGCCAGCGGTACATTCTTGGAGGTTAATTTTTTGGTTAATTTTCAGAAATTTCATCGTACGAAAGGGCGAGGAAGAGAGAAAATATACCCGAGTTGAAGCTTGAAGAGCGAGCTAGATTGAACGCGGACTCTAGTACAGGTAGTAAAACGCGGTATGTCACGGCTGTCACATGAACGCGTCGCGTCCGAGTCACTGGCATTCTCTCGTTACAACTTGAATGGCCTCGATGTCGGCGAAAGGAAAAGCACCAGCGAACAACGCAGGCGCGTGTATGAGTTGCCTTGGTCAGTGTATTTGCATCCTTTGAACGAAACGTCAGACGTCCTTGCACAGGGTTGAAAAGTTCCACAAATATTCCTGGACCCTTTAGGGTTCCAGGTATGCGGCTCACACTTGAGGCTCTCCGATACTATATATGGCAATCAAGTAACTTTCGCTGACTCATTTGTTGATTAGTTGTTGATTTCGTGGCGTGTGACT
>JBBPOK010000319.1:0-34465 GCA_038091415.1 Leccinum variicolor
AACCATTTTATTGGACGGAATTATGGTAGGCTACAGTTTTCTACTTAGAAACACAATTCATAAGCAATTACTATATAGTGTTTTGTAGTACGGTAGTGCTACAGAGAAAATTCCTTTTTCCTGATGATGCTCAATGTGCAAAGTATCACTTTGCAATCAAGCAATAACCTGCCGGCCGCGACGGGGGACAACTCATGTAACATATCCGATGTGATGAGGCAGCGTTGCACCTTTTCGTAAAGATGTTCGTGCCTATAATGTTTCAGACAAGGCAACGGCGGGAGAGGTCCACGGCCACACACCACTCAAAATGGAAATCTGTCGATACAATAATTCTGAATTCCTGAAACCCCTCCTTGATGAACTTCTCGGCGATGTTTTTGACTGCAACGTTGGAATGGGCACCAACCCATATACCCCGACTAGAGTTGACGTGGTGGTAACTCATCACAGAGGCAGTGATGACGGTCGTTTTACCCGTTCCCGGAGGGCCTTGAACCAATACGATTCTATCATTGTCCTTGTCCGACAATATTTTCTGGACAGCTGCGCGCTGTGAATCGTTGAGGTCGCATGAGGGATGGATTGGAATTGGAATGTCTGCCTTCCGCCCCTTTGACTTTGGCCATGCTAGTCGTTCCTCGGGAAACCACAATGCCCGAAAGAATGGATTGGAGAGGATCTTCGTCTTGTGTTGCAGTGTCTCGAGAATGATGTCTCGGCGAGTGGATTCAGCGCAAGTGGGATCACCCCTTCCGATTGTCGTAACAGAGAGAATCTTGTCGCCCAGAACGGGTCCATCAACCCTAACGCGGGCGCTCCGCCCACGGACCCACCCTGCTCGGCCATTCACTTGGCTCGTATCACCTTTTCCTTCCAATTCTATTTCGACAACCTATTCAACGTTGTTATTGAGATGGAAAAGGAACGAAAAGAATGTGAGCAAACCTGATGTTTGGATTGTCTGATGCGAGTGGAAAAACGGGAACAGACGAGGTTGACAGTATCCTTCTTCACTGAAAAACCTTTTCTCACATCGTTGTTGACAACTGTCGGTTTCATGGCTTCCAGAAGATCTGCGTTTCGGGAGATGATTGCAATTGCAAGCAAATGCTGCATTTTTAGGTCCATCAAAACTGCACCAGATAATAAAAAGGCCTCATACCGGTCTCGAAAAGGCCGTTGTATCGATCCTAGGGATAGACCCGAAACGTGAAGTCATGTGGTCAAGGGTGGCCGCTCGACAGGCGGCCCATGCCCTCAACGCCGCTTGCGCTGTGTTGTCCAAGGCCGGCGGCGCTGGAGCGGCGAAAAATAGTGATTGCACATTTCGCCTTTGCAGGGTGAGTTCCCCACCCAATGCGTTCATCAGAGCTTGCAGGGAGTGTCTACCATCACCGGGAGTCACCGATAGCATATCCACTGCATCCTTGATGCGAATCGACAGGTCCAAAAAGAGGGCGACTGCAAGCTCGTCTACAGCAAACGCATACTTCTTAAATGCTGGGTTGACAAGAAGATGGTCCTGGATAAGACTCCTGCTTCTGTTGACGACGCGTTGTTTCCCGCGATTTTTAGGTCGTGGAATGTGGCGGGCAGGTATGGTCACCACGAGTGCCCGCGAAAGAGTCGAGATAGCGATGGAAGAGAGCTGGCGATGCTTGCCAAATGTGGCGGAGATACCGAGGGCGGGGTCCGTGGTGTCCAGAAAAGGCTGGATATGGTTCATGCTCACAGCATCGTCTGCGCATTTGACGACGGTGATGACCGTAGCATCGTCCTTGAACAGATTCTGAGAAATCGTGAACGACATGCGCGGGGAGAGGATGAGAGGGTTGTGCGGTCGAACCTGTTCGTTTTAAGGGCCCTACGCATGACTCTTATTGTGATCAAAGATAAGAGGCGTTCGGCCTCGCCCTGTGTGATAAGGAAGGGATTCGGCAGCCCACGGTACAGCAAGTGATGGTTTTGTAAATAGACCCACACAACGTGTGAACGTGGCGTAACGTTACTGCGAGGATCCGTTGTTCGTCATGGCTTGAAATCAGAAGATGCAGAGCCGGTACTTTTGATGTGCTCCTCGGAGAATGTAAAGTATCGTGTTCGGAGTCACGTGGTATTATTTCGCCTCTTTACTACACGGACCCATAACTTTCAACATGCGTCATCGTCGGTCCGCCGCGCAGGTGGGCACCTGGAAAACGCACAGCTGATCAACGGGGTTCAAAGCCAAAATGGACTGCAAGTAAGCCATTGCAATTCTCGGTCTGAAGTGCGTCGTCCGCCCGACTGCGCATGCCCCACGTTCAGATCCACGTTTGCCTGCAGAGATGGGTAGGTTAAGGTACTGCTGGCCTCTGGCCACGCTGACAGCTCCTCCGAGGCGAGATGCTAGAAGGTCTGGAAGGTTAGAAAGGATGCTCGTACTGCGTCAAAGAGCGTATACTCTAGCAATTATTAATGGTCGTAAACTGAGTCTGGCGTTGGGAGGAACGAGAAGGAATTTCTTCGGTGAACGTTATGGCAGAAAAAGGAAAGGTAATTTTTGACTTTTTGACGTACTTATGTGCTCCGGCACTTCGACTGCGAGCGCTGACATCACGCGGAGTCGCCACTCCAGCGGACTACGATGCGCTCCGCCCAAGCGAAATCGTGTCTATTGTTGCAGTAAATATACAACTTTCGACGCTTAGTATACAATACACTGTCCCCCCAAAATGGCTGTCAGTGGGGGGAACTGGCCAGGTCGTTGCATTTCCCTGTCTGAGCTTTGCTAGCAAACCTACTGCCCTGCGGGGAGCATATGTTAGTAATCTAAACGCCGTAGATCGACATGAAACAAGTGCCAGCGAGCTCGCTGGTAGAGGGGTATGTATGTATGGGAGTCGGGGTCTACAATAGCCCAACTTTACCGTTCAGAATGGCTCTTGCGGGGATCCAGTTCTTGTCGTCGAGAGAAGAGGCAAGCTTGCCCACGAGCGTATCGGACGCTTCGCCCAACAGGAAGGCGCGACTCGAGCAAATGACCATGCTTTGTTTGCATCGTGTCAACATCACGTTCGTGCGACGTGGGTTCCGGAGGAACCCCAGTTTCTCCGAGCGAACGACGGAGACGATGATGTGTTCGTCCTCGTTCCCTAAGAACAGCTAGTTATTTACTTATCAAAGATTTGTTCCTGGGTTACGAACCTTGGAACGAGTCAACGTTGAAGACCTTGTTTTCCCACTTCAAACCCTGTGTTTTGAGTTCGGTCTCGATACGATTCCTCTGAAGATCGTAAGGAGTGATGATACGGTAGGACGTGCCCTTCGATTCATATAACCGAGCGAGCTTCAGGACGATTTGGACTTCCTCGTGGTTCTTGTGACTGACGTCAGACCTTTGAAGTGTCCAGAAATGATTGTCTTACGGTCCAACTAATTCCTGACTTGACTTCCCGACCTTTGGGCACGTCAACAAAGCAACATGACTTAGGTGTGGTGGAGTCATGTTTGGTGAGGAGTTTACCGTCATAGACGTGTCGCGAAATGAAGTTGCCGATTACATGAGGCATACGATCTAAATGCAATCATCAACACAATAACGGGGAAACTAAAGTAAATTACAGACATTGTGTCGTGAGGAACACCGCCTCTCTCCGCAGATGCTTAAATTCGAAAACACTGCGGAGATCAGGTATGTCTTCTTGGCCATAAGGTGGTACTAAGGTAGGCGTCAGCTACGATACATAAGTTAACCCAGAGAGACTTTACATTGTTTATCGTCACCGATCAAAACGACCTTCGAAAGCGTAGAGAGGAATTGATGAAAGATGGGTATGTAATCTCCACATTCGATTTGACTGGCTTCATCCAATATTATAACTTCCACTGGGACGATGTACAGGAGTGCGCTAATCACGGGATTGGAGAACATGCTCAGTGTGCACAGTATCACTTTGCAATCAAGCAATAACATGCTGGCCTCAACGATGGATAACCGACTTAACATATCCGATCGAATGAGGCAGCGTTGCACCTTTTCATAAAGATGTTCGTGCCTATAGTGTTTCAGACGAAGCAAAGGTTCAAGTGGTCAACGGCCACACACCAATCAAAATGGAAATCCAGCGATACAATGAGTCTAAATTCCTGAAACCCCTCCTTGATGAACTTCTCGGCGATATTTTTGACTGCAACGTTGGAATGGGCACCAACCCAAATGCCCCGACTAGAGTTGACATGGTTGTGACTCCTGACAGAGGCAGCGATGACGGTTGTTTTACCCGTTCCCGGAGGACCTTGAACCAAGACGATTCGATCACTGTCCTCATCCGACAGTATTTTCTGGACAGCTGCGCGCTGTGAATCGTTGAGGTCACATGAGGGATGTATGGGAATTGTAATTGCTGCCTTCCGCCCCTTGGACTTCGGCCATACTAGTCGTTCCTCGGGAAACCACAATGCCAGGAAGAACGGATTGGAGAGGATATTTGACTTGTGTTGCAGTGTCTGGAGAATGATGGCTTGCCGAGTGAGTTCACCGCAACTGGGGTCTTCCTTTCCAATAGTTGTAACAGAGCGAATCCTGTCGCCCAGGACGCGTCCATTAACACTAACGCGAGCGCTCCGCCCACGGACCCCCCGTGCTTGGCCATTCACATGGCTTGTAGCACCTTTTCCCTCCAACTCTATTTGGACAACCTATTCAACGTTCTTATTGGGTAAATAAAATAATAGAAAGAATGCGAGCAAACCTGATGTTTCGATTTTCTGATGCGGGTGGAAAAACGGTCGCAGACGAGGTTGACAGTATCCTTCTTTACTGAGAATTCTTTTTTCACGTCGTTCTTCGTAACTGTCGGTTTCATGGCATCCCGAAGCTCTGCGTGTCGGGAGATGGTTGCGATTGCAACTAAATGCTGCATTGTTTTTGGGTACATCAAACTGCAGTAGATAATAAGGAAAGGCCTCGTACCGGTCTCGAAAAGGCCTTTGTATCGATCCTAGGGATAGACTTGAAACGCGAAGTCATGTGGTCGACAGTGGCCGCTCGACAGGCAGCCCATGCCCTCAACGCCACTTGCGCTGTGCCGTCCATGGCCGGCGGCGCCGGAGCGGCGAAAAATAGTGATTCTATGTGTCGCCTTTTCAAGGTGAGTTCCCCACCCATTGCGTTCATCAGCGCTTCCAGGGAGTGTCTACCATCACCGGGAGTCACCGATAGCATATCCACTGCATCATTGATGCGAATCGACAGGTCTAGGAAGAGGGCGACCGCAAGCTTGTCCATAGCAAACGCATACTTTTGAAATGCTGGGTTGACAAAAAGATGGTCCTGGATAAGACTCCTGCTTCTGTTGACCACTCGTTGTTTCTCCGGATTTTTAGGCCGTGGAATGTGGCGAGCAGGTATGCTCACCACGAGCGCGCGCGAAAGAGTCGAGATAGCGATAAAAGAAAGCTGACAATGCTTGCCAAAGGTTGCGGAGACACCAAGGATGGCGTCCTTGGCGTCCAGCAAAGGCTGGATATGGTTCATGCTCACAGCATCGTCTTCACATTTAACGACGGTTATGACTGTAGCATCGTCCTTGAATAAATTCTGAGAGATTGTGAACGACATACACGGGAGGGAGGATGAGATGGGAAGGGTGTATGGTTGAAGTTCAAGGCCCTACGCATGACTCTTATTATAAGAAGCGATGAGAGGCGCTCGCCCGGATTTGGCAGCCTGTTACAGCAAGTTATGGTTTTGTAAATGGACCCACACAACGTGTGACTGGCCGACTGGCCGTGGCCGTCATGGCTCCCTGGAAATCAGTTCAACAAGAGAAAGCCAGTACTTTTGCTGTGCTCCTCGGAGAATGTAAAGACACCGGCACAGATGGGGTCCCAATCCGGAAGGCGAGGCGGGAAGACCCGAAGGGTAACTCGGCGACTCCCTTGCCCACACGGAAGCGATGATGGTCATCCCGACGCGACGACGACGTCCTTACCCCCGCCACCATCCCTCATCGATCATCCCCAAGGGCCCAACTCCCCATCCCCATCCCTGTCCCCATTCCGCTGTCCTCTCGTCACAGCGTGCGGAAGCGACCACACAATGTGCAGACTGACAGTGCAGTTGCTCCTGCACGCCGCCCTCGTTGCTATTCGCTCATCCACCGCCTATCCCCTCGTTCCACGACGACGACGACGTCCTTACCTCGCCGTTACCCTTGTCAGCATGCAGGAACGTCTGCACAAGGCACACGATTGTGTACGTTGTGCAGACGTTCCTGCACGCAGCCCCGGCGGCCCTCGTCATCACCTACTCTTCCCGCATACCCGCTTGGGTTACCCGCACCCGTGCCACACCAGCTCTCACATCGCCACTCCCCTCGCCAGCGTGCAGGAGAGACCACACAATAGTGCATGTTATGCAGTCGTTTAGTCATACCCGCACGGGCCGCACCGTCCTCGGCCCCATTGAAGCCGGAAGATACCTGCACCACTGTTGGTCAGGACTGGTTCGAATACGTGTCATCGTCGGTCTCGGTGCAGTGACCGCCGCGCAGGTAGGCAGATACCTCATCCGAAGTGGTGTCATTGGAAATCGCACAACCGATCAATGGGTCAAGGGGGTAGCCAAAATGGACCGCAAGGAGGCCATTGCAATTCTCGGCCTAAGGTGCGTCGTCCGCCCGTCTGCGCATGCCCCACGTTTCAGATCCATGTTGCTAGGTCAAGATATTGCTGGCCTCTGGCCACGCTGACAGCTCCTCGGGATGCTAGAAGGTCTGGAAGGATGCTCGTACTGCGTCAAAGAGTGCTGAGGATATCGACCTGGCAAGTCTAAGTGGACTCAGCATGCGTGGGCTCTTCATTTCCGATGTTGTCGCCTTGAACGGGTCCATTGAAGTTTAGTACTTTTGAATTCCGTATGCTCGAGCAAATGATGAATCGCCGTAAATTGAGTTAGGTGTTGGGAGGAGCGAGAAGGAATTCCCTCGGTGAACGTTCAAAGTATGGCAGAAAAAAGAAAGGTAGTTTTTGACTTTTTGATATACTTGTGTGCTTCGGCACCTCGACTGCAAGCGCTGACATCACGCGGAGTCGCCACGCCAGCGGACTACGACACGCTCCGCCCAGGCGTAACTGTGTCTATACATATGTATTGTTGCAGTAAATAATACACAACTTTCGACGTTCAGTCTACAATACACTGTCCCCCCAAAATGGCTGCCAGTGGGGGGGAGCTGGCCAGGTCATTGCATTGTCTGTGAGCTTTGCTAGCAAGCCCACTGCCCTTCGCGGAGCATATTGATAGTAATCTAAACACCGTAAATCGAGTTGAAAAAAGTGCCAGCGAGCTCGTCGGTAGATGGGTATGGAAGTCAGGGTCTAGGATAGCCCAACTCTGCCATTCAGAATGGCCTTTGCGGTTATCCAGTTCTTGTCATCGAGAGAAGAGGCAAGCTTGCCCACGAGCGTATCGGACGCTTCGCCCAACAGGAAGGCGCGACTCGAGCAGATGACCATGCTTTGTTTGCATCGCGTCAACATCACGTTCGTGCGACGTGGGTTCCGAAGGAACCCCTGTTTCTCGGAGCGAACAACGGAGATGATGATGTGGTCGTCCTCGTTCCCTAAGAAAAAGCAGGTTAGTTTCTATCGAGGACGTTAGTTCCTGGGTACGAACCCTGGAACGAGTCGACGTTGAAGACCTTGTCTTCCCACTTCAACTTCTGGGTTTTGAGGTCGTTCTCGATGAGAGTCCTCTGAGGATCGTAAGGGGTGATTATACGGTAGGACATGCCCTTTGATTCGTATAACCGAGCGAGCTTCAGGACGATCTGGATTTCCTCGCGATTCTTGTGATTGATGTCAGACCTTCGAAACGCCAAGAAAATAATTATCTTACGACCCAGCTATGTCCAAACTTGGCTTCTCGACCTTTAGGCACGTCAACAAAACAACAAGACTTGTGGGTCGTGGATTCATGTTTGGTGAGGAGTTTGCCGTCATAGACGTGTCGCGAAATGAAGCCACCGATTACATGAGGCATGCGATCTAATATAGTTATCAGCACAATAACGGGGAACTGAAGTGAATTACAGACATTGCGTCGTAAGGAACACCGCCTCTCTCCGCAGATGCGAAAGTTCGAAAACACTGCGGAGATCAGATATGTCTTCTTGGCCGTAAGGTGGTACTAGGTAGGCGTCAGCTACGACACACATGTTAACGCTGAGGTTTTACATTGTTTATCGTCACCGATCAAAACGAGTTTCGAAAGCGTAGAGCGGAATTGGTGAAAGATGGGTATATAATTTCCACATTCGATTTGACTGGCTTCATCCAATATTATTACTTCCACTTGGACGATGCGCAGGAATACGCCGATCATGGGATTGGAGAACATGCTCAACGTGCAAAGTATCACTTTGCAATCAAGCAATAACCTGCTGGCCTCGATGGTGGACAACCCAGTTAACCTATCCGCTCGAATGAGGCAATGTTCCACCTTTTCGTAAAGATGTTCGTGCCTATCGTATTTCAGACGAGGGAAAGACTCGAGTGGTTCATGGCCACATACCAATCAAAATGGAAATCCTTCGATACAATGAGTCTAAATTCATAAAACCCCTCCTTGGCGAACTTCTCGGCGATATTCTTGACTGCGACGTTGGATTGGGCACCAACCCAGATGCCCCGACTAGAGTTGACATAGTCGTGGCTCCTGACAGAGGCAGCGATGACAGTCGTTTTACCCGTTCCCGGAGGACCTTGAACCAAGACGATTCGATCATTGTCCTCCTCCGACAATATTCTGTGGACAGCTGCGCGCTGTGAATCGTTGAGGATACATGAAGGATGTATGGGAATTGTAATTGCTGCCTTCCGCCCCTTGGACTTCGGCCATACTAGTCGTTCCCCGGGAAACCACAATGCCCGAAAGAATGGATTGGAGAAGAAATTCGTCCTGTGTTGCAGTGTTCGGAGAATGATGGCTTGGCGAGTGGATTCAGCGCAAGTGGGGTCATCCTTTCCGATGGTTGTAACAGAGAGAATTCTGTCACCCTTGACGCGTCCATTAACACAGACTTCGGCGCTCCGCCCAACGACCCTGCGCGCTCGGCCGTTTACTTGGCTCGAAGCGCCTTTTCCCTCCAATTCTATTTGGACAACCTTTTCAAGGTTCTCATTTGGATGCAAATAATAGAAAGAATGTGAGCAAACCTGATATTTCGATGGTTTGATGCGGGTGGAAAACCGCGAGGATACGAGGTTGACAGTATCCTTCTTCACTGCGAATTCTTTCCTGACGTCGTTTTTGACAACCGTCGGTTTCATGGCTTCCAGAAGCTCTGCGTGTCGGGAGATGGTTGCGATTGCAACCAAAAACTGTATTTTTTGGTACATAAAACTGCAGTAGGAATAAAGAAAGGTCTCATACCGGTCTCGAAAAGGCCGTTGTATCGATCCTAGGGATAGAGCCGAAACGTGCAGTCATGTGGTCGACAGTGGCCGCTCGACAGGCAGCCCATGCCCTCAACGCCGCTTGCGCCGTGTTGTCCAAGGCCGGCGGCGCTGGAGCGGCGAAAAATAGGGATTGTACATTCCGCCTCTGTAGGGTGAGTTCCCCACCCATTGCGTTCATCAACGCCTCCAGGGAGTGTCTACTATCAACAGTAGTCACCGACAGCATATCCACCGCATCCTTGATGCGAATCGACAGGTCCAGAAAGAGGGCGACCGCAATCTTGTCCATCGCTAACGCATACTTTTGAAATGCTGGGTTGGTAAGAAGATGGTCCTGGATAAGACTCCTGCTTCTGTTAACCGTTCGTTGTTTCTCCGGATTTTTCGGCCATGGAATGTGGCGGGCAGGTATAGTCACCACAAGCGCGCGCGAAAGAGTCGAGATAGCGATGGAAGAGAGCTGACAATGCTTGCCAAATGTGGCGGAGATACCGAGGACGGGGTCCTTGGCGTCCAGCAAAGGCTGGATATGGTCCATGTTCACAACGTGGTCTTCACATTTGACGACGGTTATGACCGTAGCATCGTCCTTGAACAAATTCTGAGAGATTGTGAACGACATGCACGGGAGGGAGGATGAAACGAGAAGTGCGGGCGGTCGAACCTGTGCGTTTTAAGAACCTTATGCATGGCTCTTATTATATTCACAGATAAGAGGCGCTCCGCCTCGCCCTGTTTAAGGAAGGGGTTCGGCAGCCTGGTACAGCAAGTTATGGTTTTGTAAATGAACCCACACAACGTGTGACTGTGGCGTTACTGCGAGGATTTGTTGAGGGCCGTGGCCATCGTGGCCCCCTGGAAATCAGTTCAAGATGAGAGCCGGTCACACTTTTGCTGTGCTCCTCGGAGAATGTAAATACACCGCATTATTGAGTCACGTGGTATTTTTTCACCCTTACTACTAGTACTACACACTGTACATGGCGACTCCCGTCATCGTCGGTCTCGGTGCAGTGACGGCCGCGCTGGTGGGCAGACACCTCATTCGAAGCGGTGTCATTGGAAAACGTACAGCCGATCAATGGGTCAAGGGAGGGTTCAAAGCCAAAATGGACCGCAAGGAGGCCATTGCAATTCTCGGCCTAAAGTGCGTCGTCCGCCAGTTTGCGCATGCCCCACGTTTATGATTCGTGTTTGCCTGCAGAGATGGACCCACGCTCCGGAACAAACTCAAGGACGCCCACCGTCACATTATGTTGGCCAATCACCCAGACCGGGGCGGTTCGCCTTATATTGCGAGCAAAATCAACGAGGCAAAGGATATGTTGGAGAAGACTGACGGAAAACGATCCTCTTAAATTATCCTTCATTCTAGTGAGTGGTTGAGTGTTCGAGTCGAATGTTAGTTGCTCAATAGACTCTTTTCCAAAGGTCTAGCCATGTACGATACAGCACTACCACTACATTAGAATTTGACTATCACCACTTCGTTTCAAGGGGACGCAACTTCTTTCGCTTAGTTCCGGGAGTGTGAAGTTGCTGACTCATATTTCATCTTTTGATCATTCTCCTGACGATGAGCACAACCGACTTCGACCCTTCCCTGCTCGGAACGAAGGATCAGTACGGCGTCTCCGTCTCCTCGATCAGACCTCCTTCACTCACTTTCCCCATCCAAATAGCTGGGATCGGCGATACGCCCAAGAGCTTGTCCAGTTTCAAGAATGCGGACTCACAGGCGAGGTGTGGTATGTTTCCTTTAATTTAACCCTCGCTCGTGTACTCACACGCACGCTGCATCAGGTTTGGCGAGGAACCCGTCGCGAAAATGGTCGATTGGTCCTTGACCCATGTTCCCCCTTCGACCCGTCCAAACGTGCTTGACGTCGGCACGGGTAATGGACATCTCCTCTTTGCCCTGGTCGAGGCCGGCTACGACGCGACCCGAATGACGGGGATCGATTACAGCCAGGGATCGGTGGACCTGTGCATCTCCATCGCAAAGCAGCGGGACGAGATGGAGGGGGTGGAGGAAGTGCAAGAGGAGAGAGTGGAAGATGAGGAGGCGAACGGTGAAAAAGAGGGCAATCCCATGTACGCATGCGTTACCTTCACCGTCTGTGACTTCTTGGATCCAGCGTCGCCGGTCCCTCCGCCCGGAGAGGAGCACAAGAGCGAGGGGGTCTGGGATATCATCATGGACAAGGGCACATATGACGCCATCTCTCTCATGGAGAAGGACGAACGGGGGACGACGCCCCTCCAGCGCTACGTCCCACGCGTCGTCGATTTGCTCAAGCCAGGCGGTCATTTCCTCATCACCTGTAAGCGAGTGATCCCTGATTATCGCCCGTTCACGGTTTCATTGCGCACGCAGCATGCAACTTTACCAAGGACGAACTAACTCAGAACATTGCGTCTGCGGGGAGCGAGCTCGGGTACAAGTGAGTGTGACCCAAAGCTTACCAACGCCTGCCTTGGGATATTGGCTCACACCTCACGAAGGGGAAGCGTCCCATACAAAACTTTTTCTTTCGGAGGGAAGAACGGAAGTTCATATGCAACTGTTGCCTTCCAGAAGCAGTCAGCGTCTGTTCGTTAGCCGTTAGCTGTGCAAGCTAGCAAGCATTCGGCGATGTGGCTCGCCGTGCATTGCGCAGCTCAATTGAAATCGATATACGCTACTTGCTGTAATCTACGAAGACCGTTACCTCATAGCCTCGGAATCTCGTTCATCCCGGTCTGCAGTGCCTCCCTCGCCACCCCACTCGCCCACTTGATCAATCCCTCTTCTGCTCTGAACGCGTTCGAGAGGAAAAATATCAGTCCAAGGCCTAGGTTCTCGATTTTGGTCGCTTTGGAAAAGATTTCTTCGACCGACCCCCGATTGCGCGACGTTTGCTCGTCGGCGGAGTCCGTCAGTGCGGGCGACGAGGTCTGACTCGCTACGAATATTTGTACAAACAATTTCTTCAAAAAAGTCCGAGATTGTGGCTTGAGGATGGTGAAGTCGACGGGCTGTATGCGCGTGAATGAACATAAAGGCCTCGGGAACAAGCGAACTCAAACCTCACCTTCAAAATCGTGATGGCGCAACAGTCCTTTGCGATCCACCACCCATATGCCTTGGCGACGTTTTTCATGCGCGACGACGACATAGCCTTGAGCTCGAACCGCCCGTCGTCGCCGTCCTTGACGTTTTTAATGACCTCTGCGCCCCCCACACTCGTCTCGCCCAGGTCCCGAAGAATGTCCCATAGGCAGAACTGGAGCGTGATCCTATACGCGTGCGACCGCTGACAGAGGTGCTGGCAGACGAGGGCATAGTACGGGTTATACAACTTTTCCTAGAAAATGTGGCGAGGACGTAAGTCATGCGTGCGAACGGGGTGGAGGATAGAGACGCACGTTCCCACAACAGTGAAGGATGACGCGGACGATCTCGCGTTGTTGCACCTCGGACAGGTTGAGCTGTGTCAATCGATCGCAGGCGTCCAGATAGTCCTAAGGGAATCCAGAACGTAAGAACAAAGTCGGGCGCTCAGCATAGTGCAAAACTGCGTACGTCGCTGCTCATCAAGATGACAAAGATGCCCCGCCGAACAGCGGTGTTCATGCCCTGCTTCCGAGCGAGCTCCACGAGCGCTGTGTTGCTGACGTCTTCTGCCTCTGCTGCGTCCCCAGCCTCGTTCGGCTTCGTGGTGACATTACGCTGCTGCTGCTGGTCGACCAGAGGGTCACCTCCCCACGCGGCGCCGACGAGCCACCATTTTCCCTTTGTTTCCGCAGAACGCAGGTCGCTCAGCGATACCCGCAATGCTTCGTGAGCCTGGACTGGAAAAAATTAGCCCATAAGTGAGACGTTCAACGGACGAGGATGGACGTAGCCGTGGACTCTCACCATGGCGCTTCTTGCCGAGACCTGATAAAAACTTCTTCATGCGTTCGACGGCATCGCCTCCCTGGTGTTGCGTCCCGCTCTTCTTGGTTTTGTTGTTCTTGAGATTGGTCAATGTCTCAATCATAAACTTGGTTCGCGAACTGGCGAGGCGCGTCAACGCGTAGCAAGCAGTACTCGGACGAACGATTTACCTCAAATCATTAGCTTGGTCCGCGATGCTGGATTGTGCCAGCGTGACGATGTCCTTGAGCGCCAAAGGATCGTCTTGCCGAAGTTGTTGCCCAGAACCTGTCAAAGTCGTCAATATGCAAAGAGAAAGACTACTCGACGGCACTACGTACTGCGCAATATCTTCAACAGCAGCTCGACCCGGAACTCTGAGAGCGTCTTGCCGAGCAGGTCCTTGATGATGTCGTACAAAAGGATGCAGGAGATGACTTGGAAATTGTACAGCTCCGACAAGAGGACGAGGAGATTGGAACATTCCTTTCCCCGCTCCTCGGACTGGGCTGTCACGTCTTGGACATCGCCTTCGTAATCTCGAAGATGACGTTCGTAGGACGACACGACGTTCTGGATGACAAACGCGACTGAGACGATGAAGAGCTAGACTTAGTATGTGGATCTCCGAAGGCGGCGGCGACTGTCCGCACCGAATTCGACGCCGATCAATTTGTGCAGGCTAGAGATGAACGCAGCATGCAAGACGACGAACGAATCGAGCAGCATTGCATGAGAAGATATTCCGTTGATGATCAAGGTAGTCAAGGTGGTTGTTACGTCTGTATGGTAATCAGTAGGGTGTAGCTCAGCGAGAGTAAATGCGAACCGTGCCGGCGATGCTTGCGATATACCTCCTCTACGGCATCCAGCACCGTTGTCATGTTTTGCTCGCTCATGCTGGGTACGGAGGGATGATATAAGAACGACACGTATCTGTTAATTCAGCCTACCGATTGATCAGACCTTTGAGCTGGCGGGTGAGCTTTACGACGTCTTCCCCTTTGCTTTCTTCCTTCCTGAGCCCAGGTGGAATGTATGGTTCTGTAAATATCTTAGTACCATTGTTAGTGTAACGAACAGGGATGAGATATATACCCAGTGGTCGGGCCATGGATTCCTCTGTATCCTCACTAGCGTGATGGTTTTGAGGTGGCTCCTCGTCGTTCCCACCAAAACCAGTCCATTCGTCGTTACCGTTTGAATCGTCGATTTTCACGTCCGACGCTTTATCCTCCTCCGAGTTTGAGAACTTTTCGTCATCTAGCATATATCGGGAATCATTGCGATCCCGAGGAAAGTCCAGTAGGGAACCCTCAAGCGTGTTCGCAAAGTCAAACAAATCTGATCTTTGCTGGTCAGAACATCGCATGCGGTGCTAGGCACACGTGATCACGCACCTCCCAGTCCGTCCTCTTCTTCCCCCTGTCGACGATTGGTCCCATTCGCGTATCCCAGCTTGGCCTCCAGATACGCGATATAAGCGTCCTCCTCGGCCTCTTCTCGAGTTCGAGGTACGTGGGATGCGGGGGCGATCTTGGGGGACCTGCGAGTCGACTGCGACGCGAGCTTCTCGAGCGCCGTAGGCTTCCGCGCATCAGGTTGCTTCGAGTTTGATGGTAGACCGCCAGCATGCGTCTGTCCGCGATCCTTTGATTTCGACTTCGATACCGACTTAGCCGCTAAGGTCAAGGCAGACCGCGGACGCTCGAGGTCGTCCGCAAAGCGGACCGTTTTTTTCCGTTTGGCCGCAGGCGCATCGAGGGGTGCCGCAGCATCTATGGCATCGGCCTTGCGTTTTGAGATGACGGCCGACGAGAAATGGTCTGCCCTGCGTTTTTTGCGATCGAGCCGATCTTGCTTCCGGGAGTCCTTGCGCACATTTGCGTTTTTGCCCTTGTTGCTACGTGGGTGTCCTAGACGGGGCCCATCCGGATGAGTTGAAGTACTAAGTCAGAACATATAACACACCGGAGTCTTCGCGATCGATGTGTTGTAAGATAGATTTGGGTAGGCTGGGGCCATTTGCCAGTGGACGCTTTTTCGTGCTCATCCTCTGAGATCGAAACAGTGAAAGGACCCTTCCAAAAAGGAAAATTTCACGCCCCTACTAACTTGCTCCCCGTGCGCTGGGCGCCCAGCCTCGCGCCTTCTCAGGTCGAGGCTGCCAGGTGTCGCAAATATGCAAATCTTAGTGCCGACCTGCCAGTGGAAGATACGAGGACCACAACAAGCTCCCGAGTTAAACAAGATACTGAACTGGCGTCACAACCACAGCTATGTACTTACATAGCCGAGCTCTTGCCTCACCCTTCGAAGCAAACATGAGGGTAACACTACGGTAACCAGTGAGCCCAAACGTTTATGTGGCGCAGCAAGCTGAGTACATTATTCAGTACTCAGTTACCTTACGGAGTTACGGAGTACGACCAACACAAGTGTATGTAACCTTATTTGATATGCTGGGCGCTAGCTACTTACTGCCACACCTTCCAGTTCTCTCATTGTAGTTGGTGCAGACCTCGGAGACCTCTTTCTCGCAGTTGAAGTAATCCACATGACCTTTTCTTGGAAACTCAGGTTCGTCGAAAAACCGCTCAGGTCAGTAATTCTCCGAGGCTGCAAGCAGCGCTTATTTCACTTTCTTATGTCACCGTAATGGAAGTTTGCTGTTGACCACGTGCTGGCGTGTCGAAATATAGAATACTCCCAAGGTTGCTGTCAGTTCGTTGTTTCGTCGTCTTCTGTAAGCCCCAGCCTATCTGAACCCCTCGGGACTCCGCCTGTCTTGCGCTCCATACCTCAGTTCAACTCCTGTCATGGCTACAGACACCACCTTAGCTAGTGTCGAGCACGCCAAGAAGTCCGAGGCAGGCATCCAAACTGACTCCCCCTCGACCAGCAAGAACCTCATCGTGTGCATTGACGGCACATCCAACCAATTCGGCAGGAGTGTAATTGTTTCGTCTCACTTCCTAGCGTGTCCCTCTAGGCTCACTATTATGCTCAGAATACCAATGTGGTGAAACTATGCGACGCTGTCGATCTGGAATCACCCCAGAAAAAGCAACTTGTGCACTATTCTAGTGGAATAGGCACGCGTATGAAGGAAGCGGTCTCCGACACAATAGACATGGCGGTTGCATGGTTCGCATCTCTATTGATTCCACCTACTTTGCTTTGCGGATGAATATTTGAGGACAGGAGTGTGGATGAAAATATTAAAGAAGCGTATGGCTGGCTAGCAGAAAAATACGAAAAGGGGGACGACATATTCCTCTTTGGTACTTCGAGCTCTTCTTCGCAGCTTGAGCAAGTCGTTGATCCTGTCTTAGGGTTCTCTCGAGGTGCATATCAAGTCCGGGTTCTTGCAGGGATGATACACGAGGTATGCAACCGATTGTTTGCCTTAGTCATCCTGTAGACTCGAACACGTGTACCAGGTCGGGTTAATAAGGACACGAACGCAGAGACAGGTCGACAGGTGAGTAACTGTCGGGTGACTGAAACGTACTTAGCATAGAGCCAACCGTAGGGCCTATGGTTATTACGAAGCAATTCGACCAGGGACGCCCGAGGCAAGGTATATCGCCAGGAATTTCAAGAAAACATTTTGCTGGGGCGACGAACTGACAATTCATTTCATCGGAGTCTGGTAAGTCTTTGCGCGGTCGGACGATGGCCGGAACTGATATTGTTCTTTAGGGATACGGTCTCCTCTGTGGGGCTCAGTAGAGGGGATGTGTCTCTTCCGATGTCGTCAACTGCGCGGCATATCCGACACGCGCTTGCTCTGGATGAATGTAGAGTCAAGTTTATGCCAGAGTATTTCCGAGAGACTAGCCTCAACATTACTGACGACCCGCTTAACGTTCGGCGTGCTCATTCATCTGGCAGCGGGCAGGATACTAGTAGCATCAAGGAAGTCTGGTTTGCCGGTAGCCATTCGGACGTGTGGGTACCACTTCTCGTTCGAACTGCATTCGTCGTCACACTGATGGATTCCCTTAAGAGGTGGTGTGGACAGGGGCAAGATCCATCATGCCGGGAACATATCGCTGCTATGGATGCATCGAGAAGCGGACGACTGTGGTCTCAAGCTGCGCCCGACAGATGTTACCTGGGGGCCGGATGATATTGACTTTGGCACTAAAAAATCAATGAGTGCTTTGTGGTATATCCCTGAATATATTGCCATGAGGCAACAAGTATCCTATCGTGGTTCCCGTAAGGAAGCTCTACGGTAAGGTTTTCACCGTCTCGCTGCCCCTCAATGTTAACTTCGCACTCTGTAGCATGCACAGGTCGAAGCCACGGCTTATCATGCCGCATCAAAAGGTTCATGCTTCAATTTTGTACGCAAACATGTATAGACCATTAGCAACATGGGCAAGAGGCTTCGACATGTCTATGATGTATGGAGCACCCGAAGACACGGAGCTGGACGAACCTTTCTGGGAGACAGATCTGTTCAGCGATATGGAAGCGCAAGAGCTAGTGAACTCGTTGGATCGACGTCGATTAGTTGCACCGGAATGCCTCGAGAAATTGCTATTCATGCTACGATTCAGTAAGATTTCCCCCTTCTACGTAGATAATAATCATTCTTCCCCCGACTTCAGATGAGGGGAAGAAATGCGTCAGAAACGTATCTGACTGGCAAGACAAGTTTGAGAGAATCATCGATGACCGTGATCATGCATCACACGTTAGGCTTGTTGCCATCGTCGCCTACTATGAAGCTTGTGGGTCTGTTGCCGCTGTCTCCGAGGTGTACATGATGTATATTCCGTTACAGCCGGTGGTCCAAATTCGCAGCAATTTCGCAAGAAGCCTTCAAAGTGGGCATTTGAGGATGCAAAGGAATGTCTCAGTAATATTTGGGCGGAACGGGGGCATCGGTACAGGCTCACAACGGTTGCTCTCTTGAATTCCATGACAAGACACGAGGATTTGCAAAGGGACATCCTTACCCAAGATGTCTTGGACATTTTCGTGAACTTGGTTGATTTTACCATCGCTACCACGGCCAAAGGAAGCGTGCTCACTCCTGGACAACGCGAGAAGAATTTTATACAGGTGATCATGGGCCTGAATGCCTTGTTACAGTGTGGTGCGTTGGTGATTATCATAAATCTTGTGGTTTATCAATGATTCGTCAGAGGCTAGCCGGGGATATATAATCAAGAAACTTCGGGCCAAGCCCAAGAAGTCCAAAGTGGCAAGACTCTGCCATATATTGGAGGTCAACAGTAAGGACCACCCACCCCTTTTGATATGGTCAACCTCACTATGCAATCTGTTCTAGACCCACACTTTTTGGTTGCAGCGCTCCGCATGATATTGACCCTAGCACGAATCCGAGACAATGATAAAATAGAGGCAACCAGAGCATGTTCTTTAGTGAAGTCTAGGATTCGCGAACTAGCGAAGAAACACGACGGAATAATCGGCCCTCTTGCTATTGAAATATGGCTGGCGCTTTATGGTTCAGATGAGAAAGGTAGGCTGAAATTTTTGAGGCTGTATTTCCTTATTCGAGTCAACGTTTTAGAACGGCTGCCTCTTCTCGACGCACGCGTTCGAAAAAACCTGGCTAGCACCTTGGTCCGCACGAATTTCGATGTACGCAGTTTGGTAATGGCAGAAAGCAGCGGCACAGATCCTATGCTAGCTCGCGTTCTTGGACTCAGTAAGTGAAATCCCTTTGGACTGTTTCTAATCAAATGTGATAATATACATTATATCAGATGCCCAGCCACTCGATGAACAACAGAAAAAACTCATCCAAGGATTCACCAAGGCCGCTACCTCTCAGAAAGGAGATCCACGAGTGCGCACCACTTTGACGATGACCCTTTTGCAGTTATGCGAGAGTGAGTTTAGTTTCGAAGACCAAAGGGCATGATGCATTGATTGTTCATCAGTTCCTGCTATTCGGACTTATCTCTGTGTCGAGATCGGCCTTGTGGGTATGTTTGTTAATCAGTTGCAAGGCAAGAAAAGCGCACTGCTTGCTGCCTATGCCCTGGCTACTTGTTTGAAGCACCGTGAGTGGAATGGTGTCTTTAGGGAATTATGTCACTCAAAATCAGACTAGCTGACATGAAAGAATCCATCGAGAAGAACGAACTGTTTCCGAAACACATCGTTGGCATGTTACAATTGGACTATTTCGACGATGCTATAGGTCAAGTCGAAGGGCTCACGATTTTTGTATATCTTATGCAAGAAAGTAATGCTCTACCACTGATTGTTGACGAACGTGCTGATTTACATGACCCAGGCGACCTGAGTACACGCGTAAAGGATCACAAGATCATGGAGGTTCTAGGAAGCAAGGCAGGGAAAGGACAACTGAAGAACATCCTGTCTGGATTACTTTCCATGGACAAGTCGGTCACTAGTATGTATTGGGATAACGTGTTTGATTATGACTGAGGGATCGCAGCCGACCCGTCTAGTAGGTGCACTGAAGAGCTCGTCACAAGGAGTTTGGAACTCCTTAGGGACCCTGATTGGACGACCCAGAAGATAGGGGTCACGATACTGACTGCGTTGGCTCAAACACGTGAGCATTACCGCCCTCCTGCTGAGAGCTTCCCTTGATATTCTGTAACTCAAGCGGACGGAGCTGACACCGTCCAGCATCACATACCCAAAATCATCCGGATGATTCTCTCGGAGAAATACCAGCCTATGCAGCCTCCCGGGTCAAGCCAGGCGCCGCCAGTTCCAGTGACCTCCAAGAATCGCTTGTGCGACTCGCTGAATTGGCAACCACGGCCAGCCTCGGAAATAATGGGACCCGCGTGCGCACTGCGTAACCTAGCTCTAAACAGAACGTATTTCGTGTTGTCTTGAAGGGACGTTGGAACTGATGATCATTGCAGAAGAATTACAGCGATTTATACGTGGCACGGAGGAATACCGCATTTTGACGCATATACATGTATCTCGAACACTCATCTCCGAAAAGGAGACGGCGCCGTGGCGGGTCTATAGTCCCACTAAATGTAAGTCTTCCATTATGCCTTCAGTGTTATGTGTTGTTGCAGGTGCTCTCACTGGAAACAGGTACTGAGACCTATGTACCTTGCAGGTGACGTGTCCGACATGCTGGAAAAGATGATCCAGGCTGTCGAAGAAGATCTGTCGGGACAGGACCTGATGCGGATCGAAGATACGCTGCCGCCCGCCGTGCACTGGGACCGTGCTGTGATGTTTATTGGCTTCACCGCAGCGGGGACGGCATTGTTCCCGGTGGCGCTCGTTGCATCCGTCGGCCTGTCGGCGCTGACAGTCCTTGCGCTGGCCGTTTGCACGCCGATTTATCTGTCTGTCAATGTCTTCGAGTACGTGTTTAGTTCTTTTTTTTTTCGTCAACTACGGTGAAACTGATGAGAACGGGGCGGATATTCAGTGTGGTTCGACGCAAGTCACACAATCGGAGGACTGGGCCAGGCGCCAACGCGGTTGATGGTGCGGAGGATGGCGATTCTTAGGAGGACGAGGATGCTCCGACAGGACGAGACGATGACAGTGTTCGGGATATCTCACCCCGGGTGGCGGGGGAAATAGGGAAGGAGGCAAGTTGGGCAGGAGCAGGAGCAGACAAGTACGGAAAGCCGGACTCTTCCGCACGAGCGTTATGTATTGTGTCTTGGCTTGATTTTGGTACATTCGCGACCTCGTCTCCCGTCGGCCTGCAGGCCCTGAATCAAGTAGGAAGACAATCGTCACTGCTATTCTAATCGCGACCCGGCCTGAAGTCTATGTTCAGTTGTCGCTTATCGAATGCCTCCTGTACATGGCGCCCCGGGGACCGGATCCACCAGTAGCGGCTAGTTCCGTGGTGGTGCCGCATGGTAACGAAGAAGCGCAAGCGCGACTCGCGAGCAACCCGAAAGAAGCTCGTTGGCCCGGCTGGCCTCCTCGTGACGATAGCTTCGCTGATAAGAAGCCACCTTCATCCCCACCCGCCTTCTCCCACCCATACAACACCGTTGAACCACTTGGAGGGTTTACCCACACGGCCCTGGAACTTAAGGGCGGTGGGCGAGAGCTTTCTCAGGCTCGAAACCGCAACTATCGCGCTTCCCTTGCTCGTCCAATGTGCATGAACGGGTCTAACGCGGTCCTAATCCTTGGCAGGGAGGAACGACCTGGCAGAAAGTAGCTGGAACTTGCCCTTTCCCGGGCCGGCACGGCTGTCTGCGACAGCCCAGGCGCCCTCCGCATCATTATCTCAGAACTCACGATAGCTCGCTGGCCCAAAATAATATTGGACGCCTCCGAGTCAGAGTGTGTAGCGCTGCGTGAAATAACAATATTTTACACTTCGATCGCATCAACATTCCATTTTTTCAGTGTGCCTCCTTGGAGTGTCCAGTCGGGCGAGCCGCGATAGCTTTAAAAATGGTGCCACGGTGTCAAAGGACTCCGAGTCGGCGGATCCGACCGGAGTCAGACTCTTCTGTCAATCACAAAGAAGAAAGTTTCAGAGTTTTTTTTACAGATAGGACAGCATGTGATGTGCCAGCACACTCTGCGGCCTGAGTCAGTGAGGCTCTACTACACAGACTACGCTTCTGCCGCGAGACTCAGATCGACAATCAGTCGCCGCGACCCGTACAGACTCGAGTAAGCACAGCCATGAACGTCTCGAGCAGAACTGCCATGCGCATTCCGATGCCTCGGCCGAGCGATGCAGACGAGAAGCAGGTTTCCACCTCATGTCCTCAGAAATCCGACCCGGACTCGGGAATCCGACGTGACGCGTCGCACAGCAAGTTGTCAACGTGCTTCGGTGTGAAACCGCACCGCCTCTCTTCGTTGCACGCGTGCACCACGCGTACTACGAGTCGCTTCGAATTCCACTGGCACTTCCAAGGCCACTCAGCTCGACCCGCCTCCTCCCCGGAGAACCTGCACGACACAATTCGAGCGAGCAAGGTATGCTGTCGATTGATGTACACAAGAAGAAAACAAGATCCTAGTAATACCCGACAAAACTTCTGACAATAAGTAGCACAACAATGATGATGGGGTTTGCATGATGAAACAAGGTCCGTTGGTGAGTGGCAGGGCGTGATGTGAGTGATAAAGTACAATCAATGAATAGTCAAACGAAAAGATGAATGACGACGGGGCTTTGGGCGAAGCGGAGCCCTACTACCGTATTTTCCAATTCCAATCGGGACGCGCGCTACCGTTGATCGAGCATGTCCACGGCAGACTCCAAGATCACCTTTGGTCGAAGCAACAACCGCCGTTCGATGACGTCCTCCCGCGACTCCGAGGATTCCGCCGTTGCCTTGTGCGTCGAGCATCGTAGACCCAGCTCGGTCGTGCAAAGCACCCCACCCCTGGGTGTCCCATAGTCCTCGAATGCGTCCACCATCTCCTGAGCGTCAAACGCCCGGCCGCTGTCCGCTCCGATCACCTCAAAGCTGGTCGACATGATCTCCTCTTTGATGATCTGCGCCATCCTGCAGGCCGATTTGGAAATGCACTTGACTTGGGAACTGAACCGGGTGCGGAACGCCTCGCGAGACGACGGGATCGTCTGAGGGCTGGTGCTCCCGCAGACGAGGAAGAGATCGAACGACCAGCGGAAGATGGTCTCTGTCATTTCATTGATGGCGTAGTCGCCAAGTTCCGGGTGGAGTCCGTGGATGTGCTTGTGTGCCAATGCCCTCCAGCGAGATGAAGTAGGCTGTGGTTCTAAAGATGGAACGTCACAGGGGTTACGATACGTGGAGCTGAAAGTACGCACCTGATTGGAACATGTGGGTATAAAGTTGGGTCAGGGTGATGTTTGCCTTGGATTGGTAACCGATACAGAAAGAGGAAAGGGCCCGAGATATGCAGTACGAGATGCAGCCCTGCAAAGCCATCTGCACGAGCATCGGATCCTGAGAATGGTCGCGGGTGAGGAGGGTGCGTGTGAGGGACTGGCCCAAGCGGGAAGAGACGTCGTTCTGGACCTGGGTTATTTTGTGTTGAGTGGGACGCTGCTTTGCAAAGGTGCAGAATTCGACGGCGGAGGCGGCGAACTGGAGAATCTCGGAGTTGATGTCCTGGACAGCCTGGATGACCTGTGCGCCCGACCACAAATCGGTCTTTGTGAGGAAAGTCTCCAAGCTCTTTGTCTGGGCACGTTCCTCCTCGGAGACGGTGGACACGTTGTCGAAAAGGATGATGTCACTGGCGCGGCGGTGACTGCCGTTGACGTGGGAAGGGGTCTCGACGAGGTCGCGGTGTTCAGACCAGTCTGCGCTAAGACGGATCTGCTGGGAGAGAGAAGAGTTGGAGCGGTGGCGTGCACCTGTGATGTCCTGGCTGCGGCGGCGGTCGCCGAGGGTCCTCGAGGGCGGGCGCTCCTTCGGGTGGCGGTCTGCCATGAGCCTGTCCCTATCCTTCCTGAGCGCCTCGACCTCGTGCTCTCGGGCCCTCAGCATGTCCCTTGTGTCCTTGAGTGTCTTTTCGAGGAGCTTACAGCGCTCCTCGAGGCGGGCTTGCTCGACCTGTGAGCGGTGGAGGTCTGACTTGGCTGTGTCGTGTTCGCGTCGCATGGTGTAGAGGGTGCAAGCAGCAGCTGATGCGCCGATGGAGCGACAAGGACATGCACGAGGACAATGGATGCGCTTGGCGGCATGCAACTTGCCACGGGGATCCTTGCACTCCTCGACGACGGGTAAGGGGGAGAGGTCGCGGGGAGTGAGTGGGATATGTTCGTCGTCGTCGTCTGCGCTGTCGAGGGAGGGAGAGGGCGGTGATGGACGGAGGGCAAAGAACTCTACTGTTGTTTGGTAGAGGTCTCTGAGAAGGAGGTTGGCGACGGGTAGCGGCATGGCAGCAACCACGCACACTAAAACTGTGCGAGATAATCAGTGATGCATGCGATAGTAACACCTCTCCGTCCGTTAAAAAGGTCCCAAATCGATCTCAAAATAGGCGAGCTTGCGTGGCCCAGTGCAAGCCTCGAGGCTTCCTCGTTTCGTCTTCCTCTGATCGGGTCTCTCTTATGCTCATCCCATCATGAAGCCTGCATCTGAAATGCGCAAGCCCTACTCAGGTCCTGTGCGCGCACTCGTTATCGCACTCGACGTCGGCACAACTTTCAGCGGCGTGTCCTACGCCATCCTCGAACCAGGCGATATACCAAAAATCCATGGCGTCACTCGGTACGTCTCCCTTCTCCTTATCAACCAGTTCAACCCATCGCCCAGGGCAGCTTCCCTGGACAGGAGCACGTTGCGGGGAACAGCAAGATCCCCTCGAGTCTCTACTATGACAGAGACGGAACGGTCATGGCAGCAGGCGCGGAGGCCGATAACGCGTCCGTCGCTTCACAGGCAGAGGACGATGGCTGGATCAAGGCTGAATTGTGCGTTCCCGTCTTATCGCGTCGCGTCCTATGCCGACCTCTCCGGACAGGTTCAAACTGCGTATGCGTCCAAAGTCCATGAAGCTCAACATGAACGGAATGCGCCTCAGCCCACTTCCGCGCCACAAGTCTGCCGTAGACGTGTTCGGCGATTTTCTCCGATACCTCTTCCGCTGCACTCGTAGCTTCATCATCGATACCCATGCAAACGGCAAGGCCCTCTGGCAGGCCGTCGAACACTCCATCGAGTTCGTCCTCAGCCACCCCAACGGCTGGGAGGGCGCACAACAGACCAGGATGCGTCGTGCCGCTGTTTATGGTGGTCTCATTCCCGACACAGACGAGGGTCGCGCCCGGATCCGCTTCGTCACAGAGGGCGAAGCCAGTCTCCACGCATGCGTCCAGAGTGGACTTGCGGCCGATGTACTTTCCGTACGTGGAGCTTCCCGCGAGTCGTGAAATCACACTCATCCCCTTGACCCTAGAATCCATCGAGGCACGGCTTTCTCGTGGCAGACGCAGGTGGTGGTACCCTCGATATCAGCTCTTACGCAGTCCGGGGCACGAATCCGCTCGTCATCGAGGAAGTCGCACCACCGGATTGTTCGTTTCTCTCTCTGAAGCGTCATCCATCTTTCTAAATCGGGCTTGACAGGTATATTTGCAGGATCGGTGTTTGTCAGTCGGAGGGCGAGAGAATTTTTAGCAGGTATGGCTCATCCAATATCACTAATCCTCGACGAACCCTCATCAACATACCTGGACAGAAAAACTCAAGAACTCCAGATATGGAACTGCCGATTCCATAGAACATATCACCAAACGATTCGACGAGACCACCAAGCGATTGTTCCGCGACAAGAATGGGGATCAATGGGTCCCCTTTGGTTCCCCGCTCGACAAGGACCTCTCTGTGGGGATACGCGGCGGATCTCTCAAGCTTACCGGGTAGGTTCCTTCCCCCCCACTCTGGCTTCTCAGCTCACAAACCCCCAGTACGGAAGTAGCGGAGCTGTTCGAGCCGTCCATCCAGGCCGCGATAACGTCGATCAAGGCGCAGGTCCTGGCATCTCAGGGTATGATCAAAGTAGGTATATCCACATGCTATTTGGAGTTACACGTCTTCATTTTCGGCAGTCCGTGTGGTTGGTGGGAGGATTCGCTGCTAGCCCATGGCTATTTACCCAGCTCCAAGATCGCCTAGCACCCATGAAGATCACCGTCAGCCGGCCTGACAATCAAACGTGAATATCTCTCATTGGCTACTGCAGTTTTTGATCGATCCGGGTGCGATACTCAATAATTTCCTGTTTTAGATCAAAGGCTGTGGCGGACGGAGCCCTTGGCTTTTACTGTGATCACCACGTCTCGGCTAGAGTGTCAAAGTTCATGTATGGCGTGGAATACCTGCGCGAATTTGATCCTAACGATCCCGAACACGTTGCTCGAAAGGAGAGACTCTGCGAGCTCCCTTCAGGGCCGAAGCTTCTCCCTGACGCGTTTGATTGCATTCTCGCAAGAGTACGGCCTTCCATTCCGCCCCCTTTCCCGTTCTCCTATTCATTATCGTCCGTCGCCACAGGGTGTGAAAGTGAAGGAATCGACAGTCTTCACACGCAAATATTGCACCGAACTGACGAACCTATCCACTTTATCCGTGTTTGAGGTGGAGATATGGTGTTATCGCGGCGGTGATACGATCCCTCCGTGGATCCTTCGGCTTCATGGTGATACTCTTGATGTGACGTCTGTCTCTCACAGCTAACATCATTTTTTTCAGAGGAATACTCCACCCTCTGTGTTGTCCGCGCGGATCTCTCGCCGCTCAGCGGCAGCGCAGAGCCCAAGGCAGGTCGAAACGGCAAGACCTACTGGACCATCGTCTTCAGCGTCGAGATCCATTTTGGCCTGACAGAGTTCAAGGCACGCATCAAATGGAACGATAACGTTCGTGTTCACTCTGTCCGACGACGCCGCATTTTTAATTGATCATTTCATTTCATCACAGGGCGTGACCAAGTAGTGAGTCCCCGTTCCGTCGCCATGCCCCGTTTCCCATTGTACTGACCCTCTCTTCCTCTCAACAGTGGGCCTGCGTCCATCGTGTACAGTGAAAGCGGTCACCGTGCCGACGAAGACGAACCCGATACCTACTCCGAAGACGACTTTGGCCCCTCTCGCTCCGTGTCCCGAGCCCCGTCCCGCCCAGCATCAGTTGCGCCCTCCCGCACGCATTCTCAGGATTCTGTCGGCTCCGGGGCGAAGACTCCGCAGGGTCAAGGGTCTTCTTCAGGTCGACTCGATGCGGTGTTCATGGACGCGGTCAGCCACAGTCGATCTGTATCCTCGTCCCAACAATCGGTATCCCATTCTCGATCACAATCTCATTACCAGTCTCAGGTGCAGTCGCCTCGGGCACCGCAGCCACAGCCACAACCACCGCCACCACCGCCACCTCAGGCCCAGGCGCACGCACACTCGCACTCGCACTTGCATGGCCATCAACAGTCCGCATACTCGGAGCGCACCACGCGAGAGTACGAGCGCGAACGCACGGTTTCTAGTTCTGCCTCGCGCGTCTCCTCGTCCGCGACGCACGTCGAGCGCGACCGCAAGGTGTCTTCGGCGTCCAAGCTCTCGAGTTCGCATGCTTCACAGTCCCGGGAGTCTGAGAGGGAGAGGCGAGCGAAGGAGGCGGCCGACAGAGAGCGAGCGGCGATGGAGAGGGATCGGGCTGAGAGGGAGAGGGTGGCGGCTGAGAGAGAGAGGCTCGAGAAGGAGAGAATCGAGCGCGAGAAGGTTGAGAGGGAAAGGATCGAAAGGGAGCGGATCGAACGGATCGAACGGGAGAGGACCCAGAGAGAGGCTGTGGAGAGAGCTGAGAGAGAGAGGGTTGAGTGGGAGAAGGCAGAGTGGGAAAGGACTGAGCGGGAACAAGCCGAGCGACAGAGGATCGCGGCTGAAGAGGCGGCAGCGGCAGCGGCTGCTGCTGTTGCTGCTGCTCCCCCTCCACCACCAAAGGGCAAGAAAGGAAAGAAAAACTTGAAGGATACGAACAAACTGACCTCGCCAATCGACCTCGCCGACACGACCGTTGGCAAAAGTCCAGGACAGCTCGCTAATGAGCTCAACTCAGTCTGGGGGTCGCAGTCCAAGGCCGTCACCCCCGCTGCCTCTCCTTTCCCGTCTACAACGCGATCCGTGGGCCCTACAACGCCCCGGACCGAATTCCCAGAGCCAGCCAAACCCGAATCGACCACAACAGCGTTCGGCGAGACTCAGAGCTCATTCTTTTCGGAGACGATCGAGGAGGTGAAGGAGACGGTGGAACTGGCCGTCAACGTGACCCACGTGCAAGGGGACCTCGTGCTGCCAGAAGATCCAGCACCGGGACAAACGCCCGCGGACACGGCCCCGCCCGAGCAACTGGTGTCCGAGGTTGTGACTACTGAGACGAGCGTCACGACGGAAGTGTTCGAGAAGGTGGAGATGGAACAGAAAGTCGAGTCGTCCGAGATGCAACAGACGTCCGAGAGCCTCGATGTCAGCGAGACGGTTACCAAGGTCGAGGATACGACGACGATGAGTTCGACGACAGCTACGGAGACGGTGACGGCGGTTGCTGCCGCTGGTGATGCTGGCGCGCTCGATGCGGTCGACACGACGGACGGTGGTGCCGGCGGTGGGAGCGTGTTTGGTGGTTGGGGAGCGACGACCGGGAGCGGGAGCACGTTTGGTGATTGGGGAACTACGGCCACGAACGCCGCGCAGACGGTGTCCGGCTCGCTTACCGCCGCCAAGTCGACTCTTTCGTCGTTTGGGTTCGCGGGCAAGGGTGGCAAGGGCAAGAAGAACAAGGGTGGCTTGAACACCGTCGCTACTGCGGACGAGAAGGACTTGAACGACAACAACAAGGGGTCGGATGGATGGTCGTTCCCCTCGC
Source organism: Leccinum variicolor (assembly GCA_038091415.1). Lineage (NCBI taxonomy): Eukaryota > Fungi > Basidiomycota > Agaricomycetes > Boletales > Boletaceae > Leccinum > Leccinum variicolor. The sequence continues at coordinate 28,684 of JBBPOK010000319.1, forward strand.
CGCCGTCCTCCTTTTCGGGCGGTCTGAGCCTCAACACGTCATTTGCAGGTATGGGTCTGAGTCTTGGTGCGGCCACGGGTGGGGGCACGGGGTCCATCTTTGGGCTCGGCGGCGGGGATGCAGACGCGCAGAAGGAGATCGAGTTGGACCCGATGCAGACAGAGGGGACGACCGGTGGGGAATGGGGCGCTACGGGCGGAGGTGTGGACTGGGGGATAGAGGGGGATGCTCCGCAGGATCAAGAGCAGTCGCAGCCGCCGGGCGATACCGATGGATGGGGGGGAGACACAGGTACGGGCGAGACCGAGGAACAGCCATTCTTCGTGCCTGCCCCAGCGGGGCCTACCGATGGAGCGACGACGGAGGAAGCGCCGCCAGCAGAGGCTGCAGAGGCCATGCCAGAACCACAACAACCTCCTGAGCCCATGCCAACACCTGAGACACCTGCACCACAGGAGGAACCACCGGTATCGGCGGTGGATCAGTCTGCTACGGAGAACCCGACCGATGCGCCGGGAGATGACGAGCCGGAAGACACTGGGTTCGCGCCGACGAAACAGAAGGGAAAGAAGGGCGCCGGAGGAGGTGCAAAGAAGAAGAAGGGCAAGAAGTAATCAGGCGAGAGATGTGCTGGTGCTCGAGCGGGACATTTTCTTCTTCGTGCAGACGACTCATCGACACTTGCTTTCTTGATCCGTTTCTGCGCGCTGTACGAGTCCGTCGGCAACGTCTATTTCATTGAAACTTGATATACATTTATCCCTAACCACTGGCAGTCGTAAGAACAAAGAAATGAAAATGAAAATTGTCACCGTGAGTTGTCAAGGCCACCAACTACTACTACTAGATCGAAAATTTATGAAGATGAGGGTATAATATGTATGCTAAGCATGCAAAATGATCTACATTCGAACAAAAAATCCAATGAAACAGAGGTATATATGTTACAAATGGTCATCAAATAATTTATCTATCTATCAAAATGAATATAAGGAGGGACCCAAGAAGTGAATAACACCCTAGTAGGCTAGAGTCCCAGAGATTCTGGATGGTGTATGTAGTGCAATGCTGCAGCAGCCTGCTGCATAGTACTCAAAAAGGTTGTTCAACAGAGCTGGCTTGTTAGGAATCTAGGATGGCCATCTGGCATAAGACAGACAGCTTTCTCTTTGATGATTGAGATGCTCATAGTGAAGAGATGATAAATTCCCAAGGTTGTTCAATAAACTTGGCCTGTTTGGATGGTTGCTGGGCATCAGACAGACAGCATCCTTCAGCATCAAGTTGCTCAAAGCATCTCTCTAGTGAATCCCCAGGAAGGTTGTTCAACAAAGATATCTGGATGCCTACAGTGGGGCATAAGATCCACATGCCCAACCTTAGAATTCCCTCCTCACATAATACTGACCAGTAGACATGTCCAAGGCCTTTGTTTGATCTGAAATCAATCAACTATTTTTTTGCTCAAATTGTTGACATGAACCCCAAGCTTATGGCCACTAAGAGGGATGTAGTTACTGGTAGGTGAAGCAAGGGATTACAATGACCTGTCATCACACAGGACTTTGGAGGAAAGTGGAATAAATGATGTTGCAGTTGTCACAACCACAGGCCCAAACCTGAATGCAGGACCAGAAGGCATATACTGGCATGCAGAGCCACTGGCAGATGCAGTCATATACCAGTGCTATTTATGGGGCAGCAGACAAGATGGGCATAATGGTGATGACTGACACAAAGACAATAGTGCCAGGACAAGCAAGACTGCAACAACTTCCAAATGGCAACAATCTGATGCCCCCAGTTGCATTGAGCAGAAATCATTCCTTCTAGTTTTCAAATTTCAGGGATGATCATGAATCATGATCTTTTTGCTGCTGCCTATGCTTCTTTTGGACATGTAAATTGGGATGTAAATTGAATGTAGACTACATATGCTTAGTCTAAACACTGCAGAGATCCAGTTTCATATCTCCATATATACAAAATTACATTCGAACCAATTTACATGCATGCAACATGACTGATGATTTTTTTTATAGATTCTTGGCTGCTTCAACTATCTTTCTTTGCCCTTTTTCATCAATGTTTCTTCTTCAAAACAACTTGATATGACTTCCATTCTGAACAAGGAGTTCACTAAATTGCTGAGAGTGGAGGGTTATCAGATGAAAAAAAAAGATATGCTGAACATACTGATCTGATTCTGAAGAATGACATTCATAATCATCTCCACCTTTTCTTCTTTGGATGCTTTGCCATACTGATCAAAAATTTCCTTCATAGCTAATTTCACATTCTTGGGTATGTTTGATGCCTTGTACTTTTGAGCAGCAGATAGCAGTGGTTGATAATCCTTTTGATGGAAAAGATGGAAAGAATGTTCCAGAATGAGCAGTATATCTAAATTATAATCCATTTTGTTAGGTTCTGTTTCTAAAAATAATGTAGAAGAGAAAAACAGAATATACCAGTACTTGTTAGAAGGATTTGCTGCCATGTACCCAGATTCCTCTGTGATTGTCAATTTTATGTTGATACAAGATGAAATTAATGAGGAATTTACAATACTATGAGGCTTAAGAATATAAGATTGCTTGGTATCAATATAGGACTAAAGGATAACACATTAGAACTAAAAGACAAGACAAGACAATTCACATACTGTTTGATTATGAATAATCTAATAGTAACATATTGAAATTGAAATATGTGAACAAAAACCAGGAAATCATGAAAATAAATTCACCATCTATAAATTTAAAAAAATATTATCATCAATATTGAATTGAAAAAAGTAAACACTTGCAGACTAGAAATGATATAAAATGATGTTATTGTAGATCAGATATCAATATTGTATTTCAATAGCAGTGAATACAATAGCAGAAACTTACATCCTGCAAGTAACAAAATATTGTTTGAAGTACAATATTTATAAAATGAGTGTAATGTATGCTGACAAAAAAAATATACAACAACTTACAGCCTTGTGATGATTAAATGGTTAGTAAATAAAAGAGTCCAATCAAAACAAATAATATACTACCTACCATCTATGAGAAGTTCAAGTTATTGATCATTAGTATAATGATGCCTGACCAAATTCCATAATATACCTGCTATAACCATTCAAACACAAACAGGTGAAATGTTACTGTAACTTTCCTGATTAAAAAATAACTCACAGTCTGTAATAAATGAGATTAAAGAAGATCACAGTTATAAATAATATCATTATATTGTCTGATGATAATAAACAACTCACCAGCTGAATAAACCAGAATGAAAGGAAATTAAAATATGCATCAATAATATAGTAACCAACACACATGCTACAAATGAAAAAAAAAAAAAAAAAAAAAATGAATGTGTTGAATTGTTGTGTGAAAAAACATCGAACAATCTATAACTCACATTCTGTTATTTGAAATTAAAAGACAAATATGGTTATCTCAAATTATGATTGTTTGAATTATTTCTCAGTACCAAACTCACAAACTGTCATTTCCAGAGCAAAATGGAGAATGAATGGACATGCCAGGCATCATCAGCATCACCACTCTCTGCCACATTCCACAATGTACCACTCACAACCTGTCATTTCCAGAGCAGAATGGAGAATGAATGGACATGGCATCATCAACATCACCACTCTCTGCCACATTCCACAATGCACAACTCACTGGCTGTCATTTCCAGAGCAGAATGGAGAATGAATGGACATGGCATCATTAGCATCACCACTCCCTGCCACATCCCATGATGCACAACTCACATCCTGTCATTTCCAGAGTAGAATGCAAAATAAATGGACACCGCATCATCAGCATCACCACTCTCTACCACACTCCACAATGTACCACTCACATCCTGTCATTTCCAGAGCAGAATGGAGAATGAATGGACATGGCATCATCAGCATCACTACTCCCTGCCACATTCCACAATGCACAACTTACTCCCTGTCATTTCCAGAGCAGAATGGAGAATGAATGGACATGGCATCATTAGCATCACCACTCTCTGCCACATTCCACAATGCACAACTCACATCCTGTCATTTCCAGAGCAGAATGGAGAATGAATGGACATGGCATCATCAGCATTACCACTCTCTGCCACATTCCACAATGCACAACTCACATCCTGTCATTTCCAGAGCAGAATGGAGAATGAATGGACATGGCATCATCAGCATCACCACTCTCTGCCACATTCCACAATGCACAACTCACTCCCTGTCATTTCCAGAGCAGAATAGAGAATGAATAGACATGACATCATCAATATACCACTCTCTACTACATTCCACAATGCACAACTCACTGCCTGTCATTTCCAGAGTAGAGAATAAATGGACATGGCATCATCAGCATTACCACTCTCTACTACATTCCACAATGCACAACTCACTGCCTGTTATTTCCAGAGTAGAGAATAAATGGACATGGCATCATCAGCATTACCACTCTCTGCTACATTCCATAATGCACAACTCACAAACTGTCATTTCCACAGCAGAATGGAGAATGAATGGACATGGCATTATCAGCATCACCACTCTTCGCCACATTCCACAATGCACAACTCACATTCTGTCATTTCCACAGCAGAACAGAGTGGACATGGCATCATTAGCATCACCACTCTCTGCCACAATGCACAATGCACAACTCACTTCCTGTTGTTTCCAGAGCAGAATGGAGAATGAATGGACATGGCATCATGAGCATCACCACTCTCTACCACACTCCACAATGCACAATGCACAACTCACATACTGTCATTTCCAGAGCAGAATGGAGAATGAATAGACATGGCATCATCAGCTGCCACACTCCACAATGAACAACTCACATCCTGTAATTTCCAGAGCAGAATAGAGAATGAATGGACATAGCATCATCAGTGTACCACTCTCTACCACATTCCACAATGCACAACTTACTGCCTGTCATTTCCAGAGTGGAGAATAAATGGACATGGCATTATTAGCATCACCACTTTCTGCCACATTCCATAATGTACAACTCACAAACTGTCATTTCCAGAGTAGAATGGAGAATGAATGGACACAGCATCATTAGCATCACCACTCTCTGACACATTGCACACTGCACAACCCACTCCCTGTCATTTCCAGAGCAGAATGGAGAATGAATGGACATGGCATCATCAGCATCAACATTCTCTGCCACATTCCACAATGCACAACTCACAATCTGTCATTTCCAGAGCAGAATGGAGAATGAACCAACATGGCATCATCAGCATTACCATTTTCTGCCACATTCCACAATGCACAACTCACATTCTGTCATTTCCAGGGCAGAATGAATATAGATGGCATCATCAGCATCACCACTCTCTGCTACATTCCACAATGCACAACTCACATACTGTCATTTGCAGAGCAGAATGAATGGACATGGCATCATCAACATGACAGTATCACCACTCTCTGCCACATTCTGCAATGCACAACTCACAATCTGTCATTTCCAGAGCAAAATGGAGAATGAATGGACATGGCATGATTAGCATCACCACTCTCCGCCACATTCCACAATGCACAACTCACATCCTGTCATTTCCAGAAGCAGAATGGAGAGTGAATGGACATGGCATCATCAGCATCACCACTCTCTGCCACATTCCACAATAGCGGGATTCAGGATAATGATTTTCCGGCTATGGTGGGGCTATGGTGGGGCTATGTTCCGGCTATGTTTTGAATCTGGACCAGAGACAAGTTAGAACTCCGAGCCTGCCGAGCAAA
>JBBPOK010000320.1:0-34429 GCA_038091415.1 Leccinum variicolor
GGTTCGAGGGATAAAGTTAGGCTGGGTTTAAATTCTCACGTGATTTAACAAATACACTCAAACACTACGTAGTAGGATGCCCTCGAACCCTCCTGCACAAGGATGGGAAGGAGCCTGGGGTTACACCTGAGATCACGACTTACCGGGTTACCGTTATCTCGATGATTGTGAATGGTAACTGGACGTGGCAAATTGATTCTCAACCAAGTCTATAGGACTCGCTCGGCCATTGCATTATTGTTATTCGACATGTTCCGCGGAGGAGTTACTACCGTGAGTGAAATGTGTCTGACTTGCGTACCTACGTTGCCAACTCGACTCATGGATAATACAACACCTTTATTGACCGAAAATGGCGAAGGAGGCCCAAGGAAGCGATTCACCAATCAAGTGTCCTGCTGATATCTGTTGTGCGCCGTACTAAGAGATATGACCCCAGTCACCTATCCATCTGCATTGATACTTATTGCGGACCAGGACCTGGCCCTTTCTTAAAGTCAAGAGGGGTTACAATAGTACAAGAAATTTCCACTCGTAAAGACCGTATCGAAGGATTCCCTCCGCACGTATGTGTCACTTACATAGTAGCATCGTCATGTAAGTTCCTAGACAAGGTTACTCAGCGAATGTCCTAAGTTTGAAGCCCAGCGACATAGAATTGTTTTTGCTCCTGCTGCAAAAGTTTTTACACCGAAGGGACCCGAAAAACCACTACTGATTTGTCAATCACACATCATCTGGGCTTACCTCGGCCACAACCACAATATTGGATCCCAGATGGCTCATGAAAGTCAGAGCGGACACGGCGGCACAACACGTAACAAAGCTCATGCAATGAAAATAAGTGTCTGGTTGGAACTCATCCGGATGTAGTAGGTACAGCTGGAATACCGCGAGCGATGAACCCAATTTGTCGCATCCAGTGCAAGGTTCCACGGGTCACGCTATGATATGCCTTTTCACCTTTACTGACCAAACGAGAGCGCAATTTCCAGCTGCTGAGGCCGGCTCTGATCGCAGCAAATCGTTGTACAACTTCATCCATGGTAGGACGTTTTGTAGGGTCCTTCTGAACCATGTCAGTTATCAGAGGGAGCATGAAGTCGAACCCGAGCATTGTCTAAGGTTGGGTTTTGAGGTGCAGAGATATATGGCATGCGATCAAAGACTAACCTCCACGAAGTCCTTCCTGATGGTATTGCCAATGTAAAAAACATCAGTAGGGAAGGGATCGCAGGGAGCGTCAGAGTTTTGAAACTCCGGGACCTCTTTGTCTGCACCCCAGATCGGGAATTCCAGAGGCTTGGCGGTTGAAGAATCATAGCGACGTGATAAACCGAAATCAATCAAGATGTATTTTGGGGGGCGTTCAGTACGAGTCTTGTAGCGTGCATATCCAGACAAGTCTCGCTTCATCAAAACACTGACAGGATGGAATGCGTCGATGTAAAGACGATCCGGATCCATCATAATGTTTCTAGTAGAGCAGTCACTGCAGGGAACCAAGTTAAAGGATAAAACCTCTAAATTCGGGAGACTCACCGATGGGCAACACGGTGCTTGTGCATAAATTGAAGGCCCTACAGAAATCAGTAACCGATGAGTGACGCGAGAGAACGGCCTACCTCAAATAACTGCCGGAAACATTCTACAGCCTCTCCGATTGCACCGAAGGGGGGTTGTAAATATTCTTGAAGCAGCGGCATAACGATAATCACACGAGTTTCCTCGTCAGGAACGGGTAAGACGTCATAAACCGGAACACAATGGTTATCACTGATATCCAGCTGCTGGGAGGATAAATATCGTGCGATATCAACCTCATCAGGGTGGTAGGTGTTGTCGACTAACTTGAGCACGACATATTTGCCATCCGAAACACGTGTGCCGTCGAGTATCCTGGTAGGGTACTAGCAGTTTTCTAGATGAGCCAGGCAAGACTGTCTATCAAGATTGGTACTCACTGGAGCCTCACGACTATCTTCGCACAATACCCAACTCTTCTTCGTTCTATGCCAGGAAGGCACCCAGTCCGGGGCATACCGAGGTCGAAGTAAGTAGCCACTGTCCTTCAACCAATTATAGCGTTGCGACCACCATAGCTCCAGTTCAGAAAGTTCGTCATCCTTGGTTGTGGGCATGTCACCGAAAACCTCATGTTCGAGTTGAGCAAGCAGTGCTTGCTCGCTGGCTTCAGTTGCCTCGGCTTGCTTTCCTGGACGTGTGGGCATGACCAACTTGTCACGCATTCAGCGCTCTCAACGAGTCTTACAAATATACACAAATATGGACCCATACGATGGTCGGACCCCATGAACCTGAAGCATCGCGGAGCTGTTTTATCATGGGACGGAAGTAGGAAAGCCGAACCAGCCTGAGGGGGTACTGGAGAACACTTTTACACACGGGCCCCACATTAAAGCAACAATGTGAGATTTATCCAAGGTATAATATCCCCCTTCGATCATGTTACCCGAGTCAATGCTCTTCGTCCCAGCAAATCTTGGTGCCGCTCAGGATTTTGATCCCAGGGTTAAGACTCGAAAGGACACGTTGGCCAAAGGTGAAGTATACCTACAAGCTACGCTGAAGGAGATGGAACATATTGTCCACTTGTGCAAAACTATGGAAGAAAACCATCGCCCGCATATCAAAGAAATGAAAGTTCGGTATCATAAGTTAGTAAATTGGTCAAAGTTCATTGCGAATACTACTAAAAACGGTTTCATCACAGGCTGAGCCGAACGAAGCAGCAGCTTGAACTGGATGACAAGAATCAATCGATATTCAGACCACGTCAGTTCTTCGCACTCAAGCGCGAGAAACAAACATTTCGTCGGGATACGGAACAGCTGTGGATTTCGACGAGGGTAACACCCTTATTCTTGCTGATGAACGGAGCTCACTAAGAAGGCAGACAACCTCTCAACGGTTGAGGAAATCCTTGTTATCAATTTCATCGGAGGACTTCGAACCAGTTGAAGGTACGTTTATATAGATACTTATCACTTGAACATTTTCAAATGCGAGGGCAGATGAATACATCGGGGAGAACACTCGGGTCGGGGGATTTTTAGTGCCAGAACCGTCTCCAGAGGAAATGAATACTCCCGGTACTCAGAAAGCCCTTGCCGATGCCCAAAGATTGGCGTCCATGGTAGCATCCCCTGCACTGGCAAACTCCTTCATTATTGGTCGACCTATTTCGAACAGCACAGACTCGGAAGGAGAAACGAGTGAGTGAATGATGACCCATCCTGTCACGGCATGTACTGATTGAATATTTACTGTTACACTGAATCTACAGAGACGTCACTAAATGACGAGGCATCATCATCTACCCAAACTTCGCCGCCCATTAGCCCTACCTCGACTTCCGGTTTCAACCAATACCTCAGTTTCAATTACAATTGCACGTTCGTCGACAGCAGAGATTCCGATACTAGCAGACTTACCATTAATAACGGCTCTGAAAATACTAGTGGATCAAGTAGTAGGTCTGCATCCAACGAGACAGTTGATCGAAGTTAACCTTGCTTCATAGGTACCGAATATAATCCATCTATTGACAGTCCACCATCCTAGCTCCAAGTAGTTATGTTACCAGGAAATATTCTCGTGTACTATTACCGTAGCCTACAGAACCGTCATCAATAATTTGTTTTGATCACTGTATAATCGAGTGTGGTTGGGACAAGGTTGGGAAGGAAAATTTGCATGGGTTGCCACGTCACCGTGACAACAGAGCGGAACTTCACACAGTGACAACTCCCGGTGACCAAAACCATCCTTGGACCTTAGTGCCCTAATGGCATCTCTCCACCTCCACTGCCACCAGCCGTCTCGTGCAAGAACAATACATGGACCGTGGCGACAAGGTACACAAAGGCGCTCGCATACACCGGCAAGGACCGGTCGATAGAGAGGAGTACACCGCCCAGAAGCGGAGCGATCATCCCACCTCTGCATTCGACGATGATCAGCGATCGCAATAACCACCATGAGCAAAAGAGGAGTGAACATACATCCGAGACAACCCTGATGCAGTCCCAAACCCCGTCCCGCGTACTTTTACATCAAACAGATCTGGCGTCCACCTACCACACCGTTGAGTCGCATCGTTCGAATACACGACAAAAAGGAGAGACGTTTACCCATATATTATAGCGTACATTGTCTATCCCAGTCAGCGGAAAGTTAGTCATTCGTTCTCGAGGATGGATTGGAGCTCAACTTACCGAAGTACTGACACTGATGCCCACAGAAGTGACACGGACAAGGAACTCAGTCTTGACATGTACAAAAGCTGTCGAAAAGAGTGCTGTCAATAGAGTCGTCGCTGCCAACGACCATCGTCTCCCGAGAGCGCTTTCGACCATGTACGCTCCAAGCTTAATCATCCATCTGTAAAATGACGCCACACGAGAATGGATGGACGCACCAGGGCACCCGGACATCCGCCCAACGTGAAGATCACGACATCCCACAGATTGTCTTCGAGTCGTGTAGGTGTCGAATCCTCCCCCGATGTCATCTCCAAGAGCTTTGGATAATATACGTTGAACATCGTGTACGCTAGTGCGAATACATCAGTGATCTTGACAGAAACTCCGTGGCATTTACACACCAACAGCGAAAAGGATCCATACACTCCACACCAGCAACGTCGTCTTACGACATTCAGGACCCAATAGCATCCCAATGCGACGAAGCCATACAATCAGCGAGTCGGTTATCTGCGCAGGCAGCACACCATCAAACCATGTCTCGGGCTGAAGTGAAGTGATTGAAGATGCTTGTGATACACTTGATCCAGAGTGATGACTGGAAGGATTCGGCGCAAACGTAGACTGATGCTTCGTCTCGTCTGGCAAACCGTCTAGAAAAGACGATGAGCTGTCCCCGATGTTGTCCACGTTGTCACTTCGCGGGCGGTATTCGTCGACAGGAGTCACAAATAGGTGAGGACTAAGCGAGTTAGACGAATGGTGTACAGATTGATAATCCTCTTGGGGATTGTGATTGCAGTTAAGACACGCTTCCTGTGCAGAGGGAAGGAAAGGTGCACACTCGCCGGTCCTATCAGATAAGACCCTCGACCCAAACGCTTTTCGATCATCTATGTCTTCGAGACTAAGATCGATGTCGACTCCGTTGAAACGAGAGATGAACTGAATAGAGTGCAAGGCTTCTTGAAATCTACCGGCGTGGACGAGATACCGTGGTGACTCTCGGAGCGGGAAGAGCAGCGAACGAGCAAAGAACATCGACAGCGTCTGCACAGATGATTCGATACCGATCTATCATCAGTTTAATGGACCTCCGAACTCACGATGAGACCATGACAAATGAGCACCAACTTCCAGCCACTGTTGTCAGTCGACGGACTGCAAGGCTGATGTGGTGAACAAGAACGCCCTGGGAGAATAATAAAGGAAACAAGCGCCGAAAGCGCAGACCCCAAGGAGAAGAAAACGGCGAGCGCAGTGACCAGGTACTGTCGTCCGCTGGGCATGTTCTCGAAAATCAAAGTGCCATCTGTTGGCATAGAACCCTGGACGGAAAAGAATAAGACGGCGCCATCAGAAGGTCGTCAGGCTTACCCCGATTGCGCTACCAATAAAGAATAGATAAACACATAGGCCCCAAAACGAGTCGGTAAACGATGCGAGAATGCCAAAGACGGCAGTAAAGAATATCGTCCCGTTGAATGGAATACTACGACCCATCAGGTCGGCACAAGTACCCCAACCGACGGCGCCGAGCATCATTCCGGCATACATGGACGACGAAAGTGCCCCGATATAACTGTTAGGAACTGAGCGCATCAGATTATCTAGACTGGGATGGCCTTGGTACTAGTGAGCATACGGCATACCTGAGTAATGTTGCTGTACGCGAGGGAGGATTATGGTAACTGCTTGAATCCACATCTGAGTAGCACGTCAAGAGCACTAACGGAGCTCATCTAGGATACTCACGTTGTCTGCCATCCAGCCTAGGGATGGAGGTAACAGAATTATATTCAGAAAGCCATTATCGTGTGACTGATTGCGAAACGTGCTCACCAAAACCGCATAGGACAAGCAGAATCCACTGATAGGAACCTAAAACGCAAGAGAAATAAGCGTGTAAATTTATAGAGCGAATACACTGTACGTACCCATTCCAATGCGATCTATGGTTTCGTCCAGAGGTGTCTTGGCGTCGTTGCATCTCAAGTTCTCTACTTCGTGAGAACAATGGTTTTCGATGTCACCAAATTCCTGCATGGTGAGACTGCCTGATGATCGGGGAGGTCCAGAGGGGAAAGATACTGCGGAAACACGAATCCTTGCACATACATACAGTTTGAGCTTTATGGTGACCGTTGGCCGTACAGCATGGCTCACGATTACCAATTCCGAGTCACCGAATACGGGACTCTCTGGAATCGCACATCTGGCATATGCTACCAGACTCGTAAGAGTCCAAAGAAGGGGTGTCACTGTTAAATAGGAAGTTCAAACCGACTGAGAGAGAAAAACGAGAAGTCTACTGCACGGAGGCGCTGATGATGCCCAGTGAGAACTCGCTCTGTTTGGGTATGTTCGGGCCTGTCCGGATATGTTGTAGACCAGAATCCATATGATAGCAGGATTCGGCAGAAGTTCTGAATCAAACCAGAACCTAATTTTCTGTTCCAAACTGTCTGATCGTGTGTAAATATGATAATCTTAAAAATGCATAAACGATCAGACTATGACATCCCCGTTTGCCAGGGTAACACATGCTCAGACATTACCACGACTGCTGGTGTATGCAAATGATAGTGCCACCTGGATGCTGCCAAATGCTACTATATGATTTCCGTTCGCTCCATCTCGTCCTCACGAAATGCTCAGGGATGCGTGGAGATGCTACAATCATATTTGCCATACACTAGTACTACATACTGGCAATTCTAGAGCTACTTCGGAAAGCGACGGTGATGAAAGCGAGCGACGACAAGAGTAAGAATGACGAGAGGGAGCGCGAGAACGACGAGAACGACCCCGAGAACGACCAAAGCGAGAATGATGAGAAAGAGCCCGAGAATGAGTCGGACCAAAGCAGCAACTTGAAGAATGACGAGGAGTCCGAGAACGAAGGGTGAGAACAACGAGGGGAGCCCGAGAACGATGAATCCGAGAACGATGGAGAGCAAGAGCGATTAAGACATTGTTCCACTGAATGCGTCGTCGTTCCAGGCATTCTTTGCGATCTAAAATTTAAAGTACTAGTCAGTAAAGTCAGCTTATTAGATATAAAACTTACCAGCTCAGCGCATTCCGTCTTGTATGCCTATGAAATGGTCATCTCGAATGTTAATTTTGTCTGCTTGTCACGCTTACTTACATCACGTTGATTGGCCGATAAGACCTTGAACCAATAATTACAATATTCTTCCCCTTGTTCCATTCTCGTTGGCCTGCCTGAGCCAGCGACGTGCACAGAGGTTGCTGAAAAACGACATGATTAATTGATCACATGATGTGAACGACGTACTCACTAGGCCGTCTGGTTTTTCGCCACCCGCATCTTCCGGCCTTTGGTCTTTTCTTCTGCGGCGCCGGTCTTTCCATTCCCATTGACTCCTATTGCTTCAGGTGACTTTGAGCTTTCTGCGGTTGGGATAGGAGGGATAGGGATGCGGGGGATGGTAATCTTCAATGTGGTCTTGCGCAACATAGAACTATATAGACGAGTTAGTGGGAGTTAGATGGGTAACAGAGACTTACAGTGGATCGACTGAAATGCTCGACGACGCAACTTCTACCGGCGCTTCCTTTGTCACATCGCCTCCCGGGCCCTTGTCGATTGTTTCTTCGGCCGCTTTAGGTTCACCGAGATCCTCCGACGTGACAGTAGTGACCTGAGTAGTGTCATTCAAGTCGGAGCGTTCGTTGGAACACTCCACAGGCCCGGGTGGTGCGGTTGACTCCAAGGAAGGAGTCGGCACAGGCCCGGCGGGAATCTTTGATGATGGTGGTGGTGGCAACTCCAAAGAACGAGTCGGCGGCACCGGCGCTGGCCCGGTGGGGACTTTAGATACCGGTGTGGGTGAGTCTGAGTCCAATAAACGAGTTGGGACTGCCGGTGGTCCGGGAATCTTGAATGCTGGTGCCATGGAGATGCTGACACTGGCACACCGCCACCGAACTTGAAGGGATCCGAGTCGACGTCAGTTTCTGACGAACCGCCGGGAGCGGGGGAGTCGGTCGGTGACATGCTCGTCAAGCCATCTGAGTCCGAGTTGACTGAAGACGATACAAAGTTAGCGTGTGCAACGAATTAGATGTAACTCACCTTTCGTTTTTTTCTCTGTACGCTGGCCCGGGGTGTCCAAATCAGAGTATTTTCCCTTTCGCTTGCCAGTGCGAGGGGGTTTTTCTGCTTGAGCGGTCGCCGCCGAGTCGTCCTCGGTCTTGATAAGCTTGATGTCGACCCAGCTCCCAGTGCTGTCGGTGTTGTTCTGTACCCATGCTGGGTAGTCCAAGCTACAAAGTTCCTCGATTTTCCAGTCGTTTGCAGCGAGGGCCACTGGCATAAAATTGAACGATTTGTAGATAACTCCATGGACGTACTCTTTCGCCGATGCACTCGCCTGTCCCCACCTCTTTGGGGCATTTTCTTTCATGGCGAGGTCCTTCCAACTTGAAGCGCTCTTCAGCTTCTTCCATAGCGCCTTGAGGGTCTGCACCGAGATCATAGTAACGCCGCTTTCGTCCTCGAGGTAGGCCAGTTTCCAGCGATTGTTTATACTGGCCTCGGCTGTAGTCGTCCACGTTGCGTAATCTTCTTGGGTCCAGAAGCGAACGTTAGGATACTGATCTCGTGTTTTGATGGGCGAATTTGGTGCTTGATCTGTATTGATTCGAGTAGAGAGTTGGTCGAATAAAGCTCTGCGATGGTCAAAGGGAGATTAGTCAACGAGTTGAAACTTGAAAAAGCAAGAAACGTACTTGATAGTGTCGCGCTCTGTTGCCATCTTCAGTAGTTGGCGCTCGAGCATTTGATAGCGCTCTTTGAGGATGGCATATTCTTGTTGCATGTATGCGCCCTGAAACGATAGTCGGTGAGAAAATATTGCGCGATCGAGCACGTACCTGGTTATTTACGTTCAGCGACTGTGAGAAAGATGAGGGCATCGCCAGTGGCAATGCAACGTATGCAAACATCGCAACTTGCAAACGTTGCACGTTGCACGCGTTGCAGAGCAACTTGAAGTGGCAAGATTGTATTGCAATCTGGCAATGTTGCGTCGAGATATGTTGATCAATTTGAAATATAATTATTTTGACATTCGGTAACAGATATCAACATACAAAACATATATAATCATTCGATATCAGGCCTGATCAGAGCGAGTTCTCACTGGGGTTCAGGCCTCAGGCCCAGGGCCGCTCCCGGAAATGATTTGATTTCAACAAAATTACATAAAAAGGTACCGCGGGAACTACTAGCTGTGTACTACTACTAGGACGAGTCCGAGTTTGGGGCCCCACCGGGCCCCACTCTCGAAACTCACCGGTACCACCAGATTCAAGAAGCAGTATTCACCCAGGGGAATTACCTGCAACCAAAGCTCCGCTCATAAATGCATCGCACCGGCGTTTGAAAAACTCGTTGTTGATAACACGATAACAAGTTCCAGTGGCGTTACTAGTCGATATCCAGAGGTGTCCCATCTGACGCGGACGTTCCACGTGTGGCAAGCACGGACACCTCGAGGGGTTCTTATCATTCAAGTTGTATAAATGGTGTATGACAAAGGGCATTTCGTCAAATATATATACGCGGAACAAGGGCGGAGGCCTATTAGCTTCAACCCCAACTCCTCCGTCTGGTACCTGGGCGACAAAACATGGAACAGCATATATTCAGTCACGAATGCATTCAAGGCATCGCAAGCCTCAGCGTGATCCTCTAATATGCCAATGATCCACTTATAGATGTCGATTGACCTGGTCGTCAGGTCATCAAGCACTTCCAGCTTTGATCTCTTCATTCGTGCAGCTAGTGTAGAAACCGGGTTGGTTATACTCGCCCACCAAATTTTCCATGTAAAAGGACACCACGTCACTACAACAAGTCGTTGAGTCGACACAAATCAGGACGAGCTACTCACTTGACATCACAGATGAATTGCCCTATTTATGGGATCGCCTGGATAGTCATTGGCAGGGATTCTGTACGGGTACGCCACCACCAGTCAGGGCGCGGTGGTAAGTGGGATGTTGTTGGGCGCCTCCTAATATCTGCACCTCGTCGTCAGCGACGCGTCCGTCCGCGGTAATGCTATCGAGCACAATACCTTCATCGACTTTGTTTCGTGCTCCTGTGACAAATTTCATCATTAATGTGGTAATCAGATGAGAAGAAAGGGGACGAAACAAAGAGGGAGTGTGACGGATAACATCTGCAAGTGCGTCCAAAACGCCGTTTCCCTGTGGTCCTTTGCGAATGAACCGCCCGTTGAAGTGATAGAAATTGGGCAGATCTCCTGGATAATGTTCCGCCACGTCGTCCACGAAAGCAGCACACGATCTAATGTGTGCAAGTGATGGAGGTGTGCGCTAGTGCTCGCCGCATAAGAGGCTCCCGTTCGCAAGTGGTTGCGCATGGACGGGTCGTCGCCGACTGGATAGCCGCGTTGCACCGCGTCGTCCACACACTCCTGGTACAGATTACAGATTCTCGTCGAACGGAACCCATATACAACATTAACTGCTTAAGAACCGAGTGAATGCTGTCGCGTGCGGTCTGGATCTGTAAAGAGCGTCAAGTTTGCTCGAGGGCCAACAGACTTGTTCCTCACAATTGCATGCTGAATTATATTGTTCGTGTCGAAACCGGTGACCATTGGCCTCGCCCTTATATCCGTCCAAGGGGAATTGCATTCTTCAATTCCGACGGCCGCGGCGTTGTCGATAACTGCACGTTCAGAGAACGTTTCTTTCATTCATCAACATTCCACGGACGGCGATGCCAAGTCCCGGCCTAGAAGGATGTACCGATGTTCGAGAGTGAGCGTCACCGCAGTCGCGCAGAGGCACGCCAAGACGCACGAGAGTGCAAACCAGTAACTCCTGGACCAAATCAGATCAGCTGGCGCTGCGGCATGCCAGTAAGTATAAGGTGTCGAGTCAGTAGTGTCGTTTGATGGATTTGCCGACAATGAAGGCCGTGGATCACTTCGACGTTGAAGTGCTTTCACTTTTTGTCTTCCACCCAAGGGATTCAACCAAGCTCCTTCCTATGCAGGCAATGGTCATTCATAACAATGGTAGCCCCGGCGTCTGTGCCCAATCGGAAGAATGAAACGAAACGTTGCACCTTCTGCAAGCATTCCAAAGAAAGATAATACACCCAACATGGAGGCATTCCTCGCGCGTTCCGCCGTGCGCTCCAGAACAGGCACCGCGAAGTGAAGCAAGCGTTTTGGCCTGTATCTATTGCATCACGGACGATGTCGGTACTGGCTGTCACGGAAAGAAAGAGGTAGGGGAAATGATCCGAAGGCTTGGAGTGCCGGCCCGGACGAGCGACGAATTGTCCAACGCTGAGGTCGCACTTGCCATGCAGGACCTCGCAAGCGGCAAGCGTCACGGACAGGTCGCCGATAGAAGACGGTGACCGAGTCTGCTAACAGCTCTGCCTCATCGACAGATTTTCGAACCGGTTCAAGTTCCGCTCTCAACGCGTAAGCATTTATGTAAGCTCTAATCGACCCAAACCCGCATTTGCTCTCTAGTATCAAAACCATCATTTCAAGGATGAGTTTCACTACTGTCTGTCACATTCAAACAAACTAGCTAGCTAGTGACCTGTCGTTGACATCGCACCGTTAGTGCAAGGCCCAGGCTTTGCATGTTCCGGCTTAGCAGCGACGTCTACTATCGCCGTTCTTTCTGAGGTCATTTGACACGAAGTGCATGGTGAGCGATTATGAGTCCTGGTTGCGATCACTATTGATATTCGACAGGTTGAAGTAAGCCAAGTCGATGATGGAGTCTCGAATCTCGACGTTTCTTTTAGGATGCAGTCAAGCACAGGGACACCTGTCTCGGTTTCTATGTCGTGAATACCCTGAGACGGAAACAAATGTCACGAATGTCATCCTGAGACCATCGATTTCTCAGGCCACGAGAAAATTGGAATCCAAATGGGCTATGTAACATTTATGACTCACGGTTATATATACCAGAGCTTGGAAGCCAATGTTCTTTGTGCTCCTTCGTTTTCTTTTTTTCTGTGAGGAGTCCATCTTCCTTGACCGTTTACCTTTTGGCTTATCTTCATCAAAGAAGCACAGAATATGTCGGGATCCCTTCTCACACGCGTTGGTCTGCCCAGGACTTCAACTCATGTCCCCGACGACTCTGACGAGCCAGATGGAGAAGAGTTCAAGCTCCCGAAAACGGCTTCCTTGGTCACTGTCATTGCGTATAACTGGATGTTACAGGTAAATTCTTCCACCACATAGCTGCCTCTGTATAACAATAATCGAGACAGATCTCATTCTTTATCGTTATCTCTTCATCAAGCAAATATGTGGAATACCTAGGGGGAAGTGCAACCTTCTCTGGCGTCGTGATCGGTATACCCACCTTGATTAGTGGTATAGCACTCGTTCCTATGACGAGATATGACAAAGGTAGATCGCATCCATCTTTATCCCATATCTGGGATCTAACGTTTATGTGATGCGTGGGCAGGTCGATATAAAACAGCGATGCATATAGGATGCTTCTCTGCCATCTTGGGGCACATCGCATATGCAATCGCATATCGTACAAAACTCTTGTACTTGATTCTCATTGGGAGGTGCTTGAGCGGCGTCTCATTCTCTCTATTCATGTACCTCAAACGGTACTGCACGGATCCCTTGATCGTCGGTATCCGTCGTCGGACGACGCTCTCCAGTTGGTTAGTGATCGGACAGGCTCTCGGAATGGCCATCGGTCCGTTCCTCGGCGGTCTGCTGTACAAAGTCGGATTCCATAACGACATATTTAACGGTTATACCAGTCCGGGTTGGGTCATGGCTGGCTGCTACGTGATCTTCTGGTTCATCGTAACCAGATATTTCGAAGATGTGCCCACAGCACCAGAAATAAGCTTGGAGCTTCACGAAATAATGCCGGCGCCGTCCGCTTCTGTCGAAGAAGAGAAAGGGGGGCAAAGCAGCAACCCTGCTTTGCGTCAACCTTCTGATCTGACTAACTGTCCCAAATCACCAGCGCGGCAGGTGGAATCGTTGGCCGCTCAGTTTTACCGCATCACACTTCCACAGTGGGGCGTCATTATTTGCATGTGCTGGTTTTCCATGCTTTGTTTCTTTATATTGGGCTCCTGGGAGGCAACCCTCCCCGTGTTTGGCGCCGCGACGTCTTCTCTCAACTGGTCTCCCTATGATGCAGGGAATTTCATCGCGTTTGGCGGAATTACCGTATTCCCGTTCTTCCTCGCGAACATCGTATTCGCGCGTCGTATTCAAGACCGACAACTGCTCGCGCTCGGGACCGGATTGGGTATGTGTGGGCTCTTGGTGTTTGTGTCGCTCCTTGCTGCACGCAAGGTCGTGTACGGTTCGCTGTTCGCGTGCTGGTGGCCCATCGCGCTCGGATTCAACCTCGCCACGACGGTGACGCTGAGTCTGCTAAGCAAGCAGCTCCCGCCTCACTGGAACAGGCACACGTCTATGGCGATTCAGTACTCGAATTACGTCGGGCGGTTGACGGGGGCTATCTGGGGCGGATCGGGCATCGCCGTCGGCATGGAGAATTTCGTGGGGCTGGAAATTGGGCTAGTCGGCGTGGGGGGTGTTCTCTTCGCGACGCTTTGGAGAAACCTGAAGACGAAGACTGGCTAGATGGGGTTGGTTGAATCCGCGTGTTGTGCAGAGATATAAGATATGGATTGCACACATTATAGTGCTGATTTCGTGGACGACGTGACGGAATATCATCCAACAGATCTGCTCAATCTCTATCACTTCTACGAGCGGTTCATTCGCAAGGAAACGGCGTTTTGGACGCACTTGCAGATGACATCTGTCGCACTTCTGATCTGTTTCGTCCCCTTGCTTCTTATCTGATTACCACATCAATGATGTGATATGTCATTGGAGCACGAAACAAAGTCGATGAAGACATTGCGGCCGATAGCATTACCGCGGACGGACACACTTCAATCCCGACGGCCGTGGCGTTGTCAGTAACTGTTTCAGAGAACATTTCCTTCTCTCTTCAACATTCCACGGACGGTGATGCCAAGTCCCGGCCTAGAAAGATGTACCAATGTTCGGGAGAGAGCGTCACCGCGTCGCACTGAGGCACGCTATAGCGGACGAGAGTGTAAACCAATAATTCATGGACCAAATCGGATCAGCTTGCGGCCTGCCGGGCCGGCAGAAAGTTACCTTGTTTATCAAGGTCACTCCAGTTCAAATTAGCGGCTGTGCTGTCCTCGAAATTTGTCCACTCGTGGGAAACAAAGATGCGGCTGTGATCACGGGTACGTTGTGTGATTCCGTATAACCATTTTATGTACAAGTTAGCTTTACATTTCAAAAACATGTGTGTAGTACTATTTTCGAGTACTCTCTCGTACGTTCTCCCACCATTTGGTAGTTACGCTGTCCAAATGGTTAAGCCGTTCGTCCTCCTCGCGTAGATGTTCGCTCGGATGTGTCGTAAATAACTTCTCGTCGAATTCTCGTAATAATCTTATACTGTCTCTTCCTCGACTCCGTGAGAGTGCGACGTATGCATTGAATGGCGTGAGCTCGCCTGACGGTGGTGAGCCTATGTCCACAATCACTTTCTCAATCGTTTGGCCTTGTGAACGGTAGTCCGTGAACGCGTAAGCGGCCGTGAGAGGGAGTTGTTGACGCGTGACCGTTTTTTCCCTTCCTTGATGCATGATTCTAAACTTGAATGGTCTCTGCATTGGAACGAGTGGTGTGCCGTCTCGAAATTTGCGGTTTAATTTCCTAGGGAAAAAAGTGGCTGCGGTGTGTGGTACCTATACTACCGTGTGTCTACGTCTGGAAACACCGCTGTGGTACACCCATACCCATACCCATACCCGTACCCGTGCGCTGGTTGCTTCGTCGTCGCGTAGCACCTAGGTTTTCAGACGGGGACGGGTCAGCATCTGCAGACCCACATACCCGTGACGTGCGTGCCAGCCTGAGTGCACGGCGTGTTGTCACGATGTCCGTCGTTATCGCCTCACCGTGTCGGACGGACACGCCGTCGATTGGAGTCATTGTCCGCCCGTGTCGCCAGTGGGCATTGTGTTGTTGATGTCGATGTTGTGTTGTGTTGCCGTGCGTTGTCGAGTCGTAGAGTTGACAGGTTCAGGTTGCGGGTCAGGGTGTCGTTGACGTTGACGTTGTGCGAAGGAGTGTATGTGCGGTCACTGTGGTGTGTGCGTGTCGTCATCGGCGTTGTGCGTGAGGGTGCGTGCATCATGCTGTTCTCGTCGTTGACGTCCCGGGTGAGGCCGGTGAGGGTGCCAGTGCGTGAGTCGTCGTCGTCGTCGTTCGCGTCACGCAGGACCCTCGAGTGAACCCGCGCGCGGGTACGGGTACGGGTCAGCGCTCATATACGCGTGCGATTCCCTAGTGGCACCCATTCTGGTCGTCGTGTTGCCACGTCGAGGGGGGCATGTGTCGTCGTCGCCCGGCGACCTCTGGGCGTCGGTGTATGCATGCAGGAAATCGTCATCGGCATCGAGTCGAGTCGAGTCTTGTTGTTGTCGGTATCCGACCCCCGGGCCGGGCCGTTGCGGTGTCGTACCGTTTCTTGTCCGCAGCGGAGGGGGTAACGTGAACACGCATCAACGGGAAAAGAGAAACGGGCAAAAAAAATTGCGGAAGGGAATTTAGATAAACATACTAGAAAATTTTCAATGCCAATCATTGAGACCATGTTGCGTCGATGTGTCGTGGCACGCCGCCGTCACCTTTGAGGGACAATATCGGACAAAATTATTCTACACTAATTAGCAGGAATTCTTGCTTGACTTTACAATGACACAACTTGAGTCGCGTTCTTGGGTTGGAAATTATGTAAGCTTTCGTTCCTAATTCGACGGACTCACGTTCTTGGGTTTGAAATTATGTAAGCGTTTGTTCTTGACCACCTTCCCAAATAGGCTAGGTCCGGTCGGACCGGCAAGTCATGTGATATTAATCAACAACGTTTGGTTCCCACGTTCAATACATTCCTCTCCACACGGGACAAAAATTGATTTAAAAAAAAAAAAATACATTCCTCTCCCCATCTCGAACTCGACCCCATCCGACTGCGTTTGAGCTGATAAGGTCTATGCAGCGATGATCCAGGCTCTACTGGGCAATGCTTGAATTCCAGAACCACCAGTAGATGATGTCAGGCTTGAGCGCTTCGGAAAGTTGGGATGTAGCTTGTCGAGATCAGGTAGGTTATACATCATAGTTTTTGGTGCGTATATGCTAGATTTGCATTGTTATCAACCCCGCACCCGTCTCAAATGACAAGGCAGGTGTTCTACGCCGCGTTCTAAATCCCTCTTCAATCGTGCCCTCGTTCTCGTAGCTCTCAAACGGCACAGATGGCGACCTTGCAGGCGCTCATTAATGTATGCCATCCCTTCTCGCTCACTCTCCACTCAGGCTGCCACGTTCGAATGAGCTGACAATGATGAAACCCTCGTCGTCACAGGTTCTGGCGGTAAACTTTCACTTCCTCAACTCTATCTCGGCAATATTGGTACATCCTTTTGTATCTTTTGTATCACCCCCTACCAATCCATCCCCATCAGATCGCACTGTCATCACAGGTAATTCACGCATGAAGCAACACCATATCGCACCGCTCGTCAAGGCACTCACAAGGCTGCCGCAAACATCAGCTACCTCGGCACATCCGGCTGTCTTCCCTTTCCATTGCCCCAACCGGTCTCCCAGGCGGCCTCTCCCTTGATGCCTCCATCTCCTCCCAATACGTTCCATCCATCCTCCCCTCAGTCTGTGCCCCCTAGTACTCGCAGCAGGACACCCTCGTCCTCACCGGCGACGCCATCATCTCCCAGCTCTACATCGACATGACCATCGCCCTCACGCGCGACTTTGGCATCCACTGCGTCACCCGCGAGCGTGACCCCGACACGGGCGCGCCACTCAATGTGTACAAGATCCCGCGCGGGGTGTACACCGTCCCCAACAGGCGTCTTCACCATCGAGCACAACGTACCCGCTCGCCGTCACCCCTGGGCGCTGGTTCGCGATCCCGCGAATCCGCAACACGTTCTTGCCCACACCACCTTGCCCGCCCAGTCTGCCGTTCGTCGTGACAGCCCCCACAACTGCCGCTGCCAAGAACGCGTCCGGTTCCAGTCCACCTCACATGGCCTTGAGTGTCCCAATCGGTGGGCCCGTGACGGTCGTCTCTGTAGCGGTCTGCACGATGGTGTATCGCATTGGTTCGAGGACCTCTTTTGTGAAATGCACGTCGCCCTGGAGGGATGACGGTCCGATCGACATGGGCGCACTGGTAATGGCAATGCAATTGCATCAAGGCGATGCGCAATCAATTGGGTGCATGCGCATTCTCATCGGCGTGTGGGATCGGTCGACTGAACCAATGTTATAGCCAAGTTTGTGGTCGAGATGGTCGAGTTCGAGGATGGGATCATCATTTATGGGTGCTCGCTCGACACGCTCAAGCACGGCGCTTCGATTCACTGTTATGACGACCACCGCATTGTGATGGTGTTTTCCGTGCTTGCTAAGGCTGTTGTGAACGGCACCATCATCGAGGAAAAGTGGTGCATTGAAAAGACCCAATCGGTGGGACGACATGGAGAACAAGGCAAGTATCACGCATGTGTATATGTTTCATTCACTCACGCCCCCTGTAGATCAGTATCCAAGTACAAAGAGTCGACATACCCACGCCCGCCCACTTCCCTCACTGGACAATACGTCTGGCAAGTCGCTCACGTATCAACAACACTATGATTGTCATCATTGGCATGCGAGGCTCCGGCGAGTCGCACATTGTCGCGCTTGCATCCTGTGTGCTCTCCCTATCCTTCCTTGACTAGTTGATGCGCACTTTGAGTCGTTGTACCCACCCATCATGCGGGAAACATGCACATGCACACGCACAGCACACCCTGTAAAATACTGGGTGGAAGAAAATGACATTGACAGAGAAGTCGATAATCCTTTCGTTACTGGACCCATACATTTCTCTGATGTTCAGATTCCCGAAGCATATTGTCCATTTAGTGTTAGACAAATTCAGCGACTCGAGCAGGAGCTGACAACCCTTCCTCACTACCAAGTTTCAAACACTATGCGTGACTTACGTCTTCTGTGGATAGATGCGTTACAATTTTGTCAGGATCTTAGTACTATTGATAGCCATTAGTTGGTTGAATGCTTGATGTACCTCTCTATCTACTCCTCGTGGCAATTCCATATAGCCTCCCTGATTGTCTGCGCATCACCGCACCGATCTTGCCGTTACCGCTCGAGCGCACAATGCCTTTCTCCTCGACGGTGAGGTCACCACGCCGACCCGCATTCGATCCGCTACCTGTGAGCAGGCCGTAGCCCCTGGGTCGTTGTCGTGGGGTCGTGGCGTGACGTCGTCATCGTGCCGCGAGTCGTTGTCGTTGCGTCGCTCATTCTTGTGGTCTTCGACTCTTCGTCGCGTTGTGGCATGCCGTCGCGTCGTCGTCATCGTGTCGTTCCGTGCCGTGAGGTGTAGTAGTCGTCGAACCGAGGGGTACACCGAGGGGTGAGCGCTTGAGCAAGGGAGGACGAGGAGAGACGTGCTCACCGTCGCGTCCTCGTCGTTCGTCGTCGTGTCGTTGCCGACGGCCAACGGCGTTTCAGGTTGCTGCCAGTGAGTGTATCGTCGTCGTCCAAATCGGTGCCACACCATGGATAAGCCCACCATTTCAGGTTGCTATCAGTGAGTGTGTGGGTACGGGCCCTTTGTCGCGGGAGCGCCATCTCGCTGTCGCTGCGCGATACGCTCGGGTAGCGTGCGTTCACGTGGATCGGGGAACGCGCGCATTTATTTGAACATGCAGGAGGGGCAGGACTCGGAAGGCGGCGGACCCGTGATTACTAATACGCATGCCAGGAGCGACTCGTCACCAAGACAGGAAGGTGTGCTTCAAGGTCAAGAAACGAATGAATTTCATTACCAAGCCTCAAATCAAGGTGACGTCTCAAGTCAAACTTGCCAAAATACAAGTCAATAATTTTGTCCGATACGGACCCTCATAGTCACCTGTGAAGTCAGTCGTTGCAAGCGAAATCAATTTGGAGATGAGTTGACGAAGGCGGACAGCGCTGGCGGAGTCCCGGACATCGCCGATGCAACGTCCCGGCGAGTAAAAAAGATCAGTGAGTGTACAGTACAGTACTAGTGTCATCGGCCCTCCTATATCCGCTTCCAAGATCAAAACAGTGCAAACAAATACGTTTACGCGCGTCAGAATTTTGTTGCTCTCCTCACGTTGCCAATCTGTATGTTTACTATCTGATTATATATGTACTTCAAGTTTCATTACTGTAATGCATTGACTTTTCAAGCTCACGCTCAACCAGACAAACAAGGTTTCTGCCAGCGACGCGCGGCGCTACCCAAGTAAATATAAGGTTGTCGAGTGACTCGAGTCAGTAGCAGAACGCGTCGTTTGAGGTATTTGCCGACAATGTTAATAAACGTTAATGAACTTCGGGCCGTGCTTTCACTTTTTTTCGTCTTCCACTGGCACCCAAGAGATTCAACCCAGCCCCCTCTCATAACAGAAGAATGAAACGAAACGTTGCACCTTCTGCAAGCATTCCAAAGAAATATAATACGCCCAACATGCATGGAGGCATTCCTCGCGCGTTCCGCCGTGCGTTCCAGACCAGGCACCACGAAGTGAAGCAAACGTTTTGGTATATATCCATCTATTGCATCACGGACGATGTCGGTACCGGCTGTATCACAGGAAGAAAGAGGCAGGGGAAATGACCCGAAGGCTTGGAGTGCCGGCCCGGACAGGTGACTAAATCCAAGCAGGTCGCTGATGGAAGACGATGACACAGGGCGGGTGGACAAACCAAAATTTGACTCAGCCGGGACAGCGATGAACTCAACTAGTAATGCAAGAGATTCTCTCGAATCTCTACTTACCCCAAATCATAAACGGTGGGGTCGTGAGTCTGCCGAGTTAAATTGAGAATGGTGATACCTCTGGTACGTAGTATTACCGCTGTACTTGGAGATCCGTAGATCGGGAGCTCTGCCTCAATACTTAGTCCTCGACGAGGTGATTCCGATCTCAGCGCGCGTATCCATTTATGTTACTTAGTACTTAGATTAATTTCGAGCTGCTTGCAAAAACTGGTATTGAGTCGTGAATTGGCAACGATCACGTCAGCCACCACGGTTCGAGAGGAGAGACGCCATACACACCTTGCCATGTAGACGCTTGGTGTCCTCCTTGACAGAGTCGACGAGTTCAAGTTGCGTTTGATACCTTGGATGGCGCCTCGAATTTGTGAGTGATCAAGATCGTTTGTACGATACGGGATTGGAAAAAGCATAATGTTATGTAATCTTTTTCCACGATTGTATATTTACATTTCCTCCAGCCACAATTGTCCGACGTGTGAGTACATGTGAGTACTACAACTTAGTAAACAGGTATGTACTAATTGGAATCCAAATGGGCTAACATTTATGACTCATACCGAGCGTTTACAATATATATACCAGAGCGTGGAAGCCAAAGTTTCTTGTGCTCCTTCATTTTATTTTTTTCTATGTGAGGAGTCCATATTCCTTGACCGTGTACCTTTGTGCTTATCTTCATCAGAGAAGCCACAGAGTAACAGAATATGTCGCAACCCCTTCTCGCACGAATTGGTTTCCCCAGGACTTCAACTCGTATCCCCGACGACTCTAACGAGCCAGACGGAGAAGAGTTCAAGCTCCCGAAAATGGCTTCCTTGGTCACTGTCATTGCGTATAACATAATGTTACAGGTAGACTCCTCCGCCACATAGCTGCCTCCTCTCGTATAACAGTTTATTGGAACAGATCTCATTCTTTATCATTATCTCTTCATCGAGCAAATATGCGGAATACCTAGGGGGAACTGCAACCTTCTCTGGCGTCGTGATCGGTATACCCACCTTGATTAGTGGTATAGCACTCGTTCCTATGACGAGATATGACAAAGGCAGATCGCATCCATCTCTATCCCATATCTCGGATCTAACGTTTATGTGATGCGTGGGCAGGTCGATACAAAACAGCGATGCATATAGGATGCTTTTCTGCCATCTTGGGGCACGTCGTATATGCAATTGCATATCGTACCAAGTTCTTGTACTTGATTCTCATTGGGAGGTGCTTGAGCGGCGTCTCATTCTCTCTATTCATGTACCTCAAACGGTACTGTACGGATCCCTTGATCGTCGGTATCCGTCGTCGGACGACACTCTCCAGTTGGTTAGTGATCGGACAAGCTCTCGGAATGACCCTCGGACCGTTCCTCGGCGGTCTGCTGTACAAAGTCGGATTCCACAACGACATATTCAACGGTTATACCAGTCCGGGTTGGGTCATGGCTGGCTGCTATGTGATCTTCTGGTTCATCGTAGCCAAATATTTCGAAGATGTGCCCATAGCACCAGAAATAAGCTTGGAGCTTCACGAAATGACGCCGGCGCCGTCCGCTTCTGTCGAAGAAGAGAAAGGGGGGCAAAGCAGCAACCCTGCTTTGCGTCAACCTTCTGATCTGACTAGCCGTCCCAGATCACCAGCGCAGGAGGAATCGTTGGCCGCTCAGTTTTCCCGCATCACACTTCCACAGTGGGGCGTCATTATTTGCATGTGCTGGTTTTCCATGCTTTGTTTCTTTATATTGGGCTCATGGGAGGCAACCCTCCCCGTGTTTGGTGCCGTGACGTCTTCTCTCAACTGGTCTCCCTATGCAGCAGGGAATTTCATCGCGCTTGGCGGAATCACCGCATTCCCGTTCTTGCTCACGAACATCATATTCGCGCGTCGCATTCAAGATCGACACCTGCTCGCGCTCGGGACCGGATTGGGTATGTGTGGGCTCTTGGTGTTTGTGTCGCTCCTTGCTGCGCGCAAGGTCGTGTACGGTTCGCTGTTCGCGTGCTGGTGGCCCATCGCGCTCGGATTCAACCTCGCCACGACGGTGACGCTGAGTCTGCTAAGCAAGCAGCTCCCGCCTCACTGGAACAGGCACACGTCGATGGCGATTCAGTACTCGAATTACGTCGGGCGGTTGACGGGGGCTATCTGGGGCGGATCGGGCATCGCCGTCGGCATGGAGAATTTCGTGGGGCTGGAAATTGGGTTAGTCGGCGTGGGGGGTGTTCTCTTCGCGACGCTTTGGAGAAACCTGAAGACGAAGACTGGCTAGATGGGGTTGGTTGAATCCACGTACGTGTTGTGCAGAGACATACTTGACGAGCAACGATCCGACTTCAGCTTGTGTAGGAATAGACGCCGCCAGTATAGTTTGTACAGTACGTACTCTGCAGTCTGAGTTGTTATCAAATACTACATTTATTCTGTATTCAAGTGACCCCCATCCGATCCGACTTTCAGCGCAGCAAAGACGGTTGATCGATTCTTTTGCTAGACCCAACCCTCACGCCAAAACTTTTGCTCGCTCCTCTGGCAATGCAATGTCATCTATGAGGTCACCCCGTTCGACGATGTACTCTACCCTGATGTGTTGAAGACGTGAACCGACGCGCCTGCCGATTGGATACTCTGTGTCACGGTTGACGTTGCCGCGCCAGGGCGTTATCTACGCAGCAAGGGCTGGTGTAGATCTCTCCCACCGCCCGACCAGATATGAATCGCGTTCCACACATCGTATGCGATCTTCGTGGACGAGACCGTGACATCGGACCATTTTCACTTCAACAATTGTTAGCCGGGAAACCACAGGGCAACGCTGTTCTGGACACGTTTGCAGACATCATCCGTCTGGCCTCCAGTGAGTCCCACTTACCAATGCACCCTGTCCGACATCGCCGAAGCGTTCCATAGAATTGCCGCGGGAGGTCCCTCTAAATGACTTCATCGCCGTCCAGGCCATTCCCGACGATGACGCCGTTCATCCATAATGACAAGTGTGTATCTCTCAGGCTGTCTCCGCTGCCGCATTTTACTGATAGCGCCTCTTAGCGTTGTATTGTTCTTTTATAAAGAGCGAATAGGAGAGACAACTAACCTGATCTTCACGCTAACTGCTGGGAGCAGCGATCAAAATTAGAAGCATTCCGTGAGCTGACGGAAACAACCACCAGTCTCTACAAAAGGGTTGTAAAAATATTGGAGGGATCTCCAGAAGCATGCGAAGCGTTCATGCGGTACACTGGCGAATAGGTTCGCTTTCATACTTCTATACCTACTGGATACCACACGGACAACTTAGACCTATATTCGCTATCGATCGCGCTGAGTTTCGGATTCACACTAAACGTGTTCTGAATCCTGTAAAGTCCCCTATAGGTCCACGAAAAATGAACCTCAAAGGGAAATAAAATGCGTGCAGTACTGTCTGATAGATTCCGGATTGACAGTAGTGCTGTGGATACGTCGATAGATACTCATCGATCGTGGGTGCTCGGTAATTGGCAGGGAATATAGAAGCGATTTGTCAATGAACAATAACGGTCCGCGGAAAATAATAGGCGAACTGACATTTCATAGACCGTCAGACCACGAATGCTGTGGATTTGCTGTGGATACATTGATAGATATTGATCGATTGTGGGTGCTTGGTGCAGGCGACATCAAAGTGAGGCGTCGCGGTATGACTAGTCAACTTTTGGAGGAGAACAATAAGAGCATTTGTCAGTTCCTTCTCCAAGAATGGTAGTAGAAGACCACGTGTTCTGGAGTCGATCATTATGGATGCTCCGCCGCCGCGGACAGCTATAAGAGCGCCATCATGGTAAGTATTTGGTACACAATAACCCCACGATGCCTCCTAGGACTCCCCGGACCCGTCCAGCCGTTCGCTCTGAGGAAGAACTCGACAGGGCCGTGAACAAAGCCGTCAGGCAATTTCAATCTGGTGTTTCTGTCGACCAGTTCTACGCCATTCTCCTTGCCCACATCGTTTTACACTCAAACAACGGATTGGACTCGTATTACCAGGATGTCGATGAGGCAAAGATGCTGATCGATTCCAACGAAAACTTGCAAATAAAACTCACCGAGGCTTGGAACAAAAAGGAATATGGCGAGATTCGAAAACTCGGTGCGTGTCTTCATGTAGTATGTCCATTTTTGCTAATAAATTGAGCTGTTCTTCTGCCAGAAATCCTCAAAGTCCCGACACAGCAGCCAGAATCGACACAGGACGGGATAGGTGATGGCGTCAACACTCTGGGTAAGTGCTTCGCGTCGTCCCACAGATGCATTAAACGGACATTGGGTAGATCTACACAAGAAATTGGCAGAGTCCTTCCAAGCAGAGTACCGTGGTGTAGCCGTCGACGGGTTCTATGAGTATTTGACCCGCAACGAAGAGCTCTTCAGGACTACAGAACTTCCTCGGTATTATGCGAAGTTTTGCTCAATCGTCCAGAGTTCAGGGACCGGTAAATCAAGGATGATAACGGAGGTAAGAGACTCTTCCAGCTTCCATTTCGCTGGTATCAAAATTGGCTGAATCACCCTCAGTTGAGCAAGAAAAATGTGGTAGTGATTTACATGAACCTGCGGCACACAGGAGAGAAGTTAACGTTCCCTGAGCAAGATTTGACCCCGTCGCAAATCTTAACCCAATTTCCGTCAACGGAGATTGGCTATCGGTTTGTCTGCTACGCATTCTTCATTGCTCTTTTCGACACTATCGAGGAATGTATTTCGACGGGACGCGTCACCCGCAACACCAAGGCGGACACTGTGAATTGGATCCAACAAATGTGTGATGTCAGTCACCCCCCCAAGTTTACCACCAGAACCGAATTCTTCGAAAAGCTTTCAAAGAATTACAGCAAGGTAGGGTAATCGTGTCTTGTGCTTCACCACTCCTGATTTGGAAATTTCCTTAGGTCTGCGAGGATGTCAATGCTGCTCATAGGACCGCTGCAGGAGCTTCATGGACACCGAACGCTGATCAAATTGCGGATGAACTTGGGAAGATCCTTCTTTCAGGTAATATTTCAGCCCCCATCTTTGAGGCGTTCCCGAGTAATGTGATTCCAAGGAAAAGAAGAACTTGAATCAGTAGGATTGAAGCCCGCAGAAACAAAGTCAGCTATCACGGTGCGATTCCTTGCCTCCTATAGGCAAGCGGCTGCAGCTGTGGAGAAGATTTTCCCTGGAAATTCAGACCAGCCCAAGCTAGTGATCGCGCTAGATGAAGCACACCCACTCAGTTTGGTAAATAAGAAAGGCTACCGACCTGCAGATGTTCTGTGCAGAGTGATCAACGAGTACTCGCACGACTACCACAACCATGCCGTTTGGGTCGTCTTTGCTTCGACGACTTCCAAGGTTACCGACTTTTCGCCCCCCAATGAGAGATGTCTGTTCCATCTCCAGGGTTCTAGCGTGTCTACTTACATGATCATTTTTTAGATAACTCTGACCGCGTTGCCGTTTGGGGTCAAATGCTTTTCCCGCCTTACACTCATTTGGGATGGGATCAAGGTGCACCCCCACTTTTGCAAGGCAACGAGATAAGGAATGTCTCTCAGATGAAACACATTGCCGGTTACGGAAGACCCTTGTAATATTCAATCCCTTCCACTGTGACAAGCGACTAAACAGATGTCATTCTTAGATGGCTCTCACTCAAGAATGTGGTTGAATACCCAGAAAGTGTTCTGGGGATCGCGTCGTACAAGTTATGTGGCTCAAACGACTTCGACCCGGAAAAGACGAACCATGCGCTTGCTGTGTTGGGTCAACGGTTCGGGCTGAGCGTCGAGTTCGGACACCCGGCCTCGGTGGAGCTCTTAGAGACCGCCGTGGCTAGCCATCTTCGGATTTGTCTTTCGACGACCTTGGACCGCAACTGGAAGTTCACGAGTTATCCTTCCGAACCATTGCTTTCGTGCGCGGCAGCCATGGTTTTGCACAAAAAGCCTGAAAAGCTACAGTTTGCCTTGGGGACTTTAATGAAATGTATCAACTCCGGAATGATCGATATCGGACAACGAGGAGAATTGGCGAGCCGACTACTATGGCTTTTGTCCAAGGACCTATTCATCCGTGAGCAGGCGGGTGGTGTACTCAAAATGCCGTCGACATGGGAGGACCATCTCGCCGATTGCCAGATGATCAGGGTTGTAGATTGGCTGGAATTTGTTTTCGGCGATCGGGTATGGGGAACGGGAGACATGCGGAAGGCGTTCGAGAATGCGTATGTAAATTTCTCCCATTGGGTTTGCATGGAGGCAAACATCTCTGGGTCCGAAGAAGAGGACGAACTGTGGTAAGCCATCCGGGTTCTAGCTTCATAAACGACGAATTCAGGTCTGACGATGTGTCATGCAGCTTAGAGGCCTGGACACAACGACACTGGCAAAGGACGAGTGCGGTTCAGTGTTGTCATCAACAGCCGCGGGTCGATAAAGTAATTCCGATCTATTTCGACGATGGCGAGGGTGGAAGCAGGTTGGACGAGCCAAGGATGTCGCAGATTTACATATCTGACAAGGCGCGGACATCGACGAGTTCCAAGGATGTTCTGCACAGCATCACTCGAAAGCACACATCCCTGGGTGGCCAAGACAGCGGACTCCCCTACATTGCTATCTTGGCAGACCTTTCCCTGCCGACCTCGCTCTCTGTCACGTTCCCGGAGCGAGGCAACGACCGGTGCCTCCGTATTTATGCGGCGGGTGCTGACCCCACGACATATCCGTTTTTGGAGAAGTACCCCGCGCTCACAAGGGCTCTCGATGACCTTGTACACCTTCGACCTGTGCCCAAGGCGGAGGGGAAATTCAGGAGATACTTGAGCACGCAAGTCAAGTTCGGAAGTACGCCGACTCCTGATCATATGCATTGGGAACGCGGGAGGGGGCATCCATGAGATGCGAAGGAGGACCTGGACCGGCTGGTTGGTAAATCCCAGTCTTGTGTCGCAATACTATTTGTGGAATCTTTTTGTACAAATGACCTATGGTCGAGAATGTGTAAAAAATACAACTCGGAACACGCGCCCGTTGGTCACCAAATTTTGCGATGCTATCAGTTCAGTGGCTCTCGAGGATGCTTGCGACGCTCAGCCAAAAACTCATCACGATCCTCGAGGGTGTACTCCAACGGCCTGGACAACGGCTCTATCCCTTCACCCCTCGCAGTCAACTCTTCGAGCCTCTTCCTCGTCGCCGCCCTCGTCTTGTTGACACTGTACAACTTGATTCGATGGCACGAAGACGTGACGTGGAGATCCCAGCTGCGAGACGACATTTTGTGAGGATGTTCGCATTCATAGTACTAGCAGGCAAGTGAACGTACTTCCACGCGGAACGCACGAACGTGGGTTCTGTGTTGTTCGACGAGTCCCACGTGCGGACGCAGAACTCGAGCCAGCCTTCGGCGTCAACAGGTAGGCTAATCTTCCAGAGTCGCCAGGCGTGGTAGTGCTGGGAGCAGCAGGCAGGCAAACGCAAATGCCAAAGCAAATGAGATTTGAGCGTAAGCCATCGCCGGGGGATATCGAGAAGGAGCGCGCGCGACTGTTACCTTTTCGGTCATATCGTCTTGGTCGACGGCGTACCAAACGTGGCCGCTATAAGGGATAGGGAATGGGAAATCAATGAGGACTTCTCGGTACGACGACGAAACGCACCCATCTGGAGAGACCTCGACCCGTTCGACCCAGTTACCGCCACCACTATACGCCCAACCCTTGAGCTCGATGGTCCCGTCGTGGGTGACCACGGATTTATCCAGTGGGTGGATGATAGCGCTCCTGCATAAAAATCAGCACTATGACTCCCTCCCTATACTCCCAATGGAACCAATACGAACGAAACAGGCATTTGCTGTATCGAGAATCCATTAGAGTATTTTGTATTCTGTTTGCCAATCTATATGAAGTAGCCGTCGCGGGCGCGTCAGACATGCATCAACGTTCGGCCACATTGGCCGGCAACCCACCTGGGACGTATAGTAGAGGTACTCCTGCGCCTGCACGGGCCCCAGACTCGCCTCGGCGAGCGCGTTGATTCGGTAGACCCATTTGCAGCTCCGAGCACCGATATATCCGGCGACCACCACGCGCAAGGGTGCGCCGTGGATCTTGGGGAGCGGCTCCCCATTCATCTCCCACGCCAACAGCACCTCCTCGTTCGCCTTGACTTTGCGGTACGGTACAGACACCGCATAGTTGAACACGTCTCCCTTCCTGTGGCAGATCCAAGTCAGAAAAAATAACACGAACAGATGGCAGAACACGACTGACTTGAAGTACGTATCTGCTCCGATTAACTCGAGGTGTTGGCACTCGGGCAAGATGCCCCCGCAGGCCTTCTTCAAGACCTTCTTCAGAGGAACGCCGCGATACACCGCCGTGCCACTAAATCCCAACGTAGTAAGTCAGGTATTGATCGACACCCGGTAGATCAGGATGATGGCTCGCCCGCATGCACGCACGCACGCACGCAAGCGTACATCAAAAGACGTAACTCACATGGCGCCCTCGCCCCAGGGGGCGTTAATGAGCTCGTCTCCATCTCCAGGATACTCCCGGATTTGCTCGATCCGCCGCGTGCCGCTGCATTGCAGCGTAACGGTGACTTCGGCTTGGGGGAATTTTTCGGGATCCTTGAGGTCCTTCAAGGAGATCGACACCGGGTTCTTGACCAACCCGCCTATCTCGAGCCGAAACGCGTCCTCGTCGATTTCAGGTACTCCGCCGTGATTCCGGACGCTGTTAGAGGGGATCGTATCACAAATTCGACGAAACGAAAATGAGAATCGACGTACAAATGATATTTGTTGTCGGTCACCTTGCCTTGCAACAACTGATCGCCACGTGTTTCGCCGTTGTAAGGAAAGTCCTGTTCAACGACGCGATGTGCACGTGAGGATCCCAGTCAAGCGTTTGCTTCAACAGTGAAGGATCGACTAGCACTCACCAACAGATGGATCAGATCCGGTTTCTCCTTTTGCACCGTCTCCCAGCTAAAGTCGACAATGGACCGGAGACCCAGCGCTTCGTGATACTCCTTCCAACGACGTCCGACCAAGACCGGGTTTGTATCAGGGAGAGGCGCGAATTGGAACTCTGATCGTTAAGTTCGCCCAGTGGACCGTGAGCGACAATGAGACATCGATGAAGATCAATATGGAGAGTTGAACTGACCAGGGATCGGAGTAAACTGGTGCGTCTTGAGGATCTCCCTCGCGAGAGCTTTCTTGTTGGCATACTTCTCCCATTCCACGTATCTGTTGGAGAAAGAGATCATTCGTCAGGGAAGACGCATCGGCAGACGACGACCGCACGAGCCAAGTGAACGGTGGCAACGTACCCTGACCAGCCTTTCTTTTCGTCCGCAAACAATTGGCTGAGGGGAACCCCGTTGTACGACAGTTCGTTCTCGTTCGTCATCGTATTCTCTTTCACTCACTCTCTTCGATAGCGCAGAAACAGGGGAGAGACGTGAACGCAATCAATTAATGCACAGATGATATGGGGTGGTATAAATGCAATCGGTGACCCGATGCAGAAAATCGCAACTCACCTCGTGGCGGCAGCTATATCGGTGAGCGATGTAGATATCTCTGGTCTGGTGACCTCGGGCTAGGGGCCCAGTTCAAATTTGATAAGGCATATAGGAGCCCTGCCCATTGGGCGCAAAACGCAAAGAAGATAGGACGATGTTCTTTCCCAGAAAGGAGGTGCTTATGAAAATTTCCTTGAATCCCCACCGTTCCATCGCCCCACTCCGACTCGGTGGGAAAGTGATGGACTGGAAGTTGCTCCTGATCTGATCACCTGCGATCCATTCAAAAATAAGCACGATACAGCATAGTTCACCCGAATATTATTTAAAAAGAGAGACAGAAAAATCATCCAGAGCATGCTACAAATAACAATCAACGGTCCTACAAGAGGCACGCGGAAAAGGGGAAGCAGAAGTAGGCGATAGCAATCGACGGAACATGGGTATAGATCAAAAGGGGTGCGCCATATCAGACCTTCTCATCGGAGACAACCTCGCTTTCGCGCGGCGTCCTCGGTGGTTTTTGGTCTTCCTTGTAGTGCCTCGCGGCGGTGTACATGCAGAAAAAGAGGGAAAACACGATAAAGAAGAGCGTCAGGCTGACCGGAATCCGCACTCCAATTCCCGTGTTTTGGTAAAAGATGATAGCAAACGATCCCAAGAAAGCGATCAGACTGTTCCGCGCAAGTCCTTTTCAGTCACTTAAAGACCAAGAACACGTCACGTACCTCCACATCAGTAGCACGTATGGAAGACTGCATATGATGGCAAGCCTTTCAAGACCAAGCGGCTCTTTCAGGATCTGCCTTAGCACCACAACCTGCAAGACGCAAGAGAAGTCAACCCGGTGGCGAACCGAGAACGATTGCACTTACTGCGCGCAATGGGGTATCGGCGCCCGTGGCACGGTATTGCTTGAATATGGCCAGACCGATGATAATGCTCCCAACACTGCAAATGATGGATATGTATGACACGATTTGCGCAGCGTTTGGCTTGTTGACTTCGGTCGTGTTACTGCCATCACACCAGGCGAGGAACCCCACGTTCGTGCTCAGGAGCACTGTGGCCTATAAATAAATAGAATATACGTAAAAATACGGGTCAGCAGTCGGACAAACGAAAGAAGACGAGCACGAAAATACGATACCAGCAAGTTGGAGTCCCGGATGCTCTGATCGACCTTGCGAACAAAGTCAGACCAGCGTGCCAGAGTGAAGTTCTCGTGAAAGGAGTGCAGTTCAAAGGCAAACACGTCGGGAGTCCTGAGAAACGGCACCGCGAGGATGGTGAGGAGCAGGTGGCGCTTGTAAGGGCCGATGCTCGGGCCCGAGTTGTCAATGTCGAAGAAATCGTCGCTTTGCCCGAACGAGCTTCGAAACACGCCGTCGGCTTTTTTTCATATGCCCCAAGATCTAGAAATGAGAACGTCGATAGTGCAAAATTGAGGACAGGCCTTACTATAGAGAGCCATGAACTTTGCTGTAATGTAAGCCGAGTCAGCAGGCCACGATCGACGCGAAAAAAAAAAAACGGATCATCGCGTACCAATAATCCACGCGGCATGACTACTTTCTTCCCCAATGCCGGCTACATGCGATCGATGATCGATGAACTCCCATTCGAGGCGACCAAATGGTTCCGGATCCCCTCACCTTCGGTCTCTTTGACCAAGTTCAGCATATACATCAGATCATCCTTGTCGTATGGCGATGTTGAGAACTTGACCAAAAGACGGTCTATTACGAACGTTCCGCATGAGAAAAATAGAAGCAGAGAGGTGCTGACGCTTGTCTGACCTGCTGAAGCCTGTAGTAATACATCCTTCAGCTCGCCGATGATGTCTTTGGTCACCGCCAAGCTAGTCGGAAACAGTTCGCAGTGCTTCCTACAGGCACCACGTTGGTCCGTCATACCATTCGATTATTTGGCCCTGTATGCAAGCTCACCAGTATTGCGCCTCAATACCTGGGATAAAGCATCAGTGACGACGGAGAAGAAAGGTACAGCCCAATGACAAAAATGCCGACAAACGCACAATGCACTCTCGAACCCTTGGGGCACTTGCTCGACGTACACGGGACCTCCACCTCCCCGTGCCCGACATCCTCCAGCCAAAAGACGCGCCGCTCAGCGTGCGACACGCAATAATAGCATGCCATTCTCGGGGGTCCGTTGCCGGACTGTTGCACGTCTAACACCAAATAGACATTTTGTTTTTTGAGCACCGCTTGCACCTCTTGCTTGACCAGGCTCCGTCTAAGAGCGTCAGCGCCTTCCGTTATCAGCGACCGCGTTCTGGGGTCGAGCATATCCGACGACGTGGCAAAGCCCTAGCAATGTCATCGCATGAGCATGCACGCGCATACGGAGAGGAGGAAAGATGGAAATGAAGGTGTGAACATCACTGAAGCTCCTGCAGCAGCTCCACATACCTTTTCCTTGTTGATGTAGTATGCCCCCGAGTCCGGATGTGCGAGCCTCGTCCAGCCTTCTGGAAGACTGGTCACGCACCGAATGCACGCTTGTTTTCAGCCGGGAATAGAACACAAGCGAAAGTGAGACTCACGACTCTTTGTCGACCACCGCACGCGACATCTTGTTTATTGGGCCCCGTAGGGTACTCCCCACCGAACGACTGCTTGCCCAACGTGAAACGGAAATAGACAGGCGATTGTTAGCATTCGAAGCGCCAGAACAGAGCGACGAATCGACAAGCCGCCCGTCATTGAATAACGTAGATGCCTCACCTCGCAGCATGATCTTCGCTATTACGACTTAGGATGGCAGACGGCACCGTCGTCTGGAGTTTGATATCGTCAAGTTTGAGGGCGTGCGCTGCCGCGCTGTTTGTTGAAGAGGATGATGATGATGATGGGTCGCTCATTTGAACAAGAGAATGTGGTGATTTATTGATTTGAGGGTGCTTGAACGTTCATGAACCGTGGTTGGGGTGTCGCGCGACCAACTTGGAGACTCGCCGGAGCTTATTCGCTTGAAGGACGTTGGCAAATGTGGGTCGTTATTTATATGCGCTTGAGGTCCGTGGAAGGTTGAGTCTTTGGCATGAAATGGAAGCCACACGAGGCGACCAGGAGGCTGGTGTCACCGGCAGCTGCGGTGAAGCGGTGAATAGATGTGAATGAACCTGTTGAACTGCAGGGTCAGTTATTTAACGCCCGAAGCTGTGGTCAAGCATTTGGACGGACTCGGACGCCTTCCTGAACAGCTTGAGCTCATTGCCCTGTTGATTGATGCGGCAGGCCTGGGGTTGAGCACTCCAGTGGAACCGTGGCCTCGCAAAGGTATGTACTACTATTTGACATGCATTCTAGTACTAATCGTCGTGATCCGTCTTGTCAGGAAGTTTATATGAAGAACTTTGGATAGCGAACACGAATACAAGTAACAACCAACAGACTGTCAGGTCTTATAGATTTCTGCCAAGACAAGCACTGAGTTGGCATCGCATTGGCACTGGGCACTGGCAGGAGCAGCGAGGAGCGCTGGAACTTCCAGCGGCCTCGTGGACGTGAAGGGGATGAAGTCAGAAGGCAACGTGTGCAAACCTTTATTATATGTCAAGGGACCAGTGGTGCAAGGTTTTAGGGAAGGCGCCGCTTCCTCCCTTGCCTCCACCACGTCGTTCGTCCGCCTGGCAGCGCTCATCCTATTCGTTTCAGCGCACCCGCCCGCCATGCCTTGGATTTGATGTGGGTTCATCCAATACACAGTTAAGCGTGGCTACCAGGTTGTTACAGTGTCCGTCACTTCCAAGTCGCTGACCAGTCGAAATTGACCAGACGCAGACCGTTGAGTCAGTCGAGTCAGTTGCAATTTCCGTCCCATCGCCTAAGATGTCCACCATGGTTGTCCAACCCTTTAGATCACATTCCAACTTCCTTCCAAGCGCTTGGTTTGATCGTCCGTTTTGCAGCTGCCCAGGATGCACGATGTCGCACAGTGGCCCGCCCCTCGGGACCATAAAGAACCAAACGAACACTGCGCGCCGCTGGAAGAGCACACGTTGGTATGATTGTTCTTACCTTTATATACACAGGAAATATCGTCGTCTGCCGAGATGGTAATGGAACGGGAGGTCGGAAGGGGCAATTGAAAAATTACAGGTCAGATCGTTGAAGGCGATATTATTTATACTAGCAGATGCGGCTAACGGCGGTCGTCCTGGAGAGGGACATGCTGGCTCATATACCGTTTTGACCGAGGAACTTAACCTCATACCAGTTGCCATCATCCAGTCGCTCTTGCAGTATGGTTATGTGACACCGCGATACAATGACGTTCGACTGTGCACTCGAACGCTATGATAAAGGCACCGTGTGCGACACCACAGGAATACAGAGATGGAAGGTGGTTTCTGTCACCAATCAGATGCATGCGTTGGACGACTGGCACGAGTTTTTTTTTTTTTTTTTTTTTTGAGTCAATTTGTGTCCTATTGCGGAGCATATAAGCTCTATGGAGGACAAACTATCTAAGCAAGGGCTCCTGCCCTCCACAATCTCCATCTGCGTGAATGTCCCGGGGTGGGCATGACCCCCTCGGTCCGCCGTTCCTGCCGGCCGTTTTAGACGCCACAGATCTCCATCACGTTGCTCTTTTGTTGCGTGTCGGTTGAGGTAGAGTACATTGTGA
>JBBPOK010000321.1:0-34316 GCA_038091415.1 Leccinum variicolor
ACCATTAGTGAACACGAGGTCAAATACACGCATGGCAGCGTCGTGGTCGCCATTGGCTGCGCGGGCTATTGTGATTGCAATCTGACCGATTGTGGACCGCTGAACCTCGATAGACTTAATGTGATAGTTAACGCATGACGAAACCAAAGATGATCGAAAGGCTACCTTTTTCGCATCATCTATAGCCAAGTTGTATTGTTTCAGACGGGACCGTACGAGCGACCGGTGAGCGAGGTATTGCGAATGACGAGATGGATCCTGAACATCTAGGATCTTTTCTGTCAGGACTTGTTCGGTGCGAGTCAAGTCGCCCTGAGTCCAAGCTTCAAGTGCCTCTTCGCTGATTTGCATGAGTGGAAATTCTGATACCAACAGATCATCAGTGGCGAAAACAAACATCATTCAACATACTCACGACGCTGAGGAAACAGTAGGATATTTCACACTTTGATATTCGTCAATGTTTAGCAACAGAAACACTTACCTCTCCTGTAAGGTACGAGTCCGGAAGGACACCAAGCAGACTCCTCACGGTAACTTTCCCAAATATTTCACCGGTGACAACGTGGGAGTTATCAGGGGAGAGCGTCATGGAGTAGACAGCACTGGCGTGATTGATTGTAGGACCAATTTGCTTGTATGTCGAGGCGTCATGGAAAGACAGCGAGGTGCTTCTGGTAACGGCGATGAACTTTTGGTTGGCCGATGCTGCGATAGAAGAGAGACATATGGAACCGCTACTCGTAGGAAGAGGCCATTTACTGAGCAATGACCCTGAGGATGACTCAAAACACTTGGCTTCGTTGGACGGCTGAGAGGCAGCATAAATTTGACAACAATCGGCCGACCAGGCAAGTGGTGAGGAGACGTCCTGCACGAATGAGCACGGGATGTCGAGCAATTGTTGACCGTCGTCGCTGTTAAAGATTCTGATTGACGTTCCGGTCGCAGTGGCGAGACGGAGGGCGTCCGGAGAGAACCGAACTGCAACCACTCTGGAGTCATGCTGCAGCGGGCCGACGAGTTGCTTGCCTGTGGTGATGCTCCAGATAAATACGCGATTGTCGTTGAACCCACCCGTGGCAAATTTCGTCGAGTTGGAAGAAATGTTAACCGACAGCACTGCGCCTGTGTGACCCGCTTGGATATCCAGAACTTTTGTCTCAGTTTCCGCATTCCACACCCTGGCATACGGCTGTGACCTGCACCCACACACCAACCATTTTCGATCCATCGACAGCGCGGCTGCATAGATCACATCGCCTCCTACTTGAATTGCTGTGCCAACCCCACGGCCGTCATCTACCTGCCATCGTCGAATCATCCTGTCGTTACCACCGCTCAATACGTGCTTGCCATCGGCAGTGAAGATAGTAGTGTATATTGCTTGACCACAATCAATCTCAGTTATTTTCGAGCGATCTTGGAGTCAACAAAGAGTTATTGCAGGCCCGGGGCATCTCTAATAACAATGTACTTACCTTTTTCTGAGGAATGCATGATTGATCACGGAACTCAGACACTGGTAAGATGATGGGAGTACGGGTTAAAGGCCTGGGTAACGATTTAAGATTACGTATTCCCTTACTTGTTCCTCGCGGCGTTCAAGGTAGCCTCGAGGCTTTCCACTGCCATGAGGCTGACACGTGCCATAGCCTGAACGCCATTCAAGAAGAATAAAAATGTCCCATTCGATGTTCAAATCTTGTCTATAAGTCTCTTCAAGCTGTAGGTGGGTGAACCGGTGACGCTCGGATGCTCATCGGACGGCCACGACACAACTTCCTAAACTTCCTTTACTCCAACGTCGCGGCATGCCATTCCCTGGAGCTGCGAGGCCGTTATCGCAGAGGTCTGTATCTGCTCGTATCACAACACGACCATTTCACTATGCAAGATGCAGCTAAGTCCATCCTGTCAATAAACAATACATACTAATGCGACCATGCGCCCTACGATACACTATAACGCTGGACGAGCGACTAGAATACAACGACAATGGATAAACGAAATCGACCACGTCTACACCTTGTTCCCCGTATCTCCGCCAAAACAAGACCCCTTGCTCCTTTCACTGCCCAGATACATGAGCCACGTGTTATCCATCATCGCGCAAGCTTGTTCTAAACCGCGGAAGATCACCCTTTCCGAGCCGACGTAGTCGATCCGCCGCAGCCCGTCGTCCGGACCGCTTGGTCTGGCGGGGTCGCGGGGTGTGCCTACCCTCGCATAGTACGCTCGCGCGGACAGTTTCTTCCGTCGGGCGGTCCAGCCGCTGTACTCCTTCTTGGAGACATGCTCCAGGAAGTGACGGGAGATGGCCTGAAAGACGTCCCCGCACGTGACCCCCCTTGCA
The DNA here is from genome assembly GCA_038091415.1 of Leccinum variicolor. NCBI lineage: Eukaryota > Fungi > Basidiomycota > Agaricomycetes > Boletales > Boletaceae > Leccinum > Leccinum variicolor. The sequence goes on from JBBPOK010000321.1 coordinate 2,357, forward strand.
TTCCGAATCTCGATCGGCCAGGGGAAATGAGGCAATGGATCGTCCGTGACACATTCGATCCGCATTTGCATCACCGGAGGATGCGTCGCCGGTCGTGCAAAGTAGGCGGGGTCGAGAGGCGGTGTCGCAACAGAGTCTCGCGAATTGTACGTGACCCCCCTGGGGCCTAGTGCGATATCGAAGGAGATCGGATGGGATCCATTACAGCGGTGCTGGAGGTAAGGGTCTAGTTGTACGCCGCGGGTAATGGGTCCTGGAACGTTGACCCAGTCGTGTAGTGCTGGCTGTAAGGCAGGTTGTTGAGCTGGTCTTGTCCGGTTTGGACGACTCTGCAAGTCGTTTGTGTCCCGTTGACTGCTACGGGCATTATACGGGCGTGTTGTCACCAAGGGATGGCGTTGAGGTGCTAGAATGACTCGCCGTAAAACAGACGAATATGAACGCCAAAATAAGACATACTCGAATTCCAAACTTGGATGCGGTTGGGTGCGGAACACGGGAAGTACGGGCCGTAAGCTGGGGTATCGAGTTTTCTTGCTCTCTTTCGATCGCTACCTGCTGAAATGATATTTAATCTCGTGCATTCGTAGAATGTGAGTATCATTTTCTCACAAAACAGCACCGTGAACGACGACCAAAAATTAGATGATGTTCCCTTTGGTTGCTTCGACACGACCGTGTGCTGGTTGGCTCGGTTTCGTTTCGATGTGGCCCGCTCCCTGTTGGCTCCGCTTCCGGCGAAGTCTGAGCTCCAGGTCGAGTATTTGAAAGCGGATGGATAGCAAGCGTGAATCCGGTTGGATGCAGAGGGAGCCATTCAGGGGGAGTGAAGTGCTTGGTCGGAGGATAGGGACTACTAGCCGTGGGGCAGGGATAGTTCAGAATATGTCTGACCTTGTATTATATGAGAGGTACGTTGGGCGAGGGCGATGCTCCGATCAAGGAGATGCCAGGAGGTACCAACAAGACAATCGTGGTGACCACGAGGACGAAGCATCCCTTTGCCACGCCCTCATCACACGCAATTCGGTTTCCTGTGGCCCGTCACGGTGACTGAGATGATGCGCATGCAGACCATCAGATTCTGAACCAGACTGTGGAGTTCTAGCAGTGGCGTGACATGTCTTCTCTGAGACCGGGCAAGCCCCTCATGCCATCAGAGGCCTGTGGCAGTGGTAACGGAACTCTGAGGGTATCATTGCACGGTGCGACAGACAACTGAAACCTACTGCAAAATGTGTTATCAAGAAGCTCCGAGGTGCGGTTGAACTTCTACCTTCGAACGTTCACCGGGAGAATCGAGTTTGAATGATGACCTGATGGAAACCACGTTTTTTTTTGCTTGAAGGTGTGATTGATGGCATTGAGGGCAAGGTGCGAGTTCTCATGATGCGCCCACCAAGTTCTGAGACGGTCAGCTTGACCCACTCTTTCAACCCTTTCCACGCTAACTGCCTACATCACCAACGTCAACCTTCCGCGGCCGGCCGGGCCTCGGACCTTTGACGAATAACTCCATCATTCCTCTTCAGCCTTTTCACAAAACGTTCCACCTTTCTTTGTGTCACAAGCGGCACTCCAGCGTGACCTGTTGATGACGATTCTTCCTGATCCTGAAGTTGTGCCAAATATACGCGCCTCATGGAACCTCCCCCTTTTCGTTTGGGCACTGATAAGAGAGTCGCCGAACGCGAGGCAGTGGCTCCCCTTCTACGCGGGCTAGGCGCAAGGCCCTGGAGATAAGGGTACCCGTGAAAGTGGTACGACCCCTTATGATCCCACTGAACTGTCCATGTTCTTTATGAAAGGAATGTTGGGCTCAGATATAAATCCCTCCAACCCTTCGTTAATCGACCTCATGGTCGACAACGATGTTTCTAACGATGCTCAGATCGATTGATATGGTCATGGAAGTGTGATCTCGAAGATTGCAACGACCCTACTCCTGAGGGACCGATGGATCCGCCTACGACAACATCGTCCTCCCCTTCCAAGCCTAACTTCGGGCTCGAGCCAAGAATGACGACAATGTGTTTTATTTTTCCGGCTGATGTTCCTTCACAGGTCGTCCGATGATGGCTTGAATCGGCTAGGTCGTATTCATGACCAGTCCAGAGCGTCCGATCCGAGAGTGATAACAAGCCAACGACGAACCAGACCGCAGTGCGTTTAGGTTCCTGGAGAGTCGTCGCACTCTCCTCAAAGATACCGCATTCCAGACGGAAGCTGGCACTGCACGATGCTGTATCCCTCGTACTCATCGTCTTCGTCTGCCGGGCCGAACGTGTCGTCCCAGGGACCGACTGCCGCACCCGGGGTGTTCCATGCGCCAGTCTTCAAGGCGACGGACTAGGTCCTTGAGTCGATAGATCTAGACAACGAAGAAATTTATGTGAAACCTGACAGACGAGGAAGAGAAATAGAGATACCCATCCGCCTTTCCTCCTCTTGGGATCAAAACACTAGCACACGAAGTTCTTGCACTCGTATGCTAGATCTCGACGGAGCCATTTGTATCGGGTACCGAACTAAATCACTTCAGACCCTGGCGAGCGCAACTTGGAGAGGAATTCGTCTCATATAATGATTGGTACTACAGAGTATGTCAAGTGTTCGGTCAGCTGATAACGGACGGGGCATAGAATCAGAACGAAAACATACGCAATAGCGGTGGCTGTTTGAGGCGACGGGCACGTCTTCATAGTGGCGGTTTATTCAGAGAGGAATTTTCCAGGTTTGCGGGTCTCTGCGAGGTGCTGCGAGCCGTCGTTCGCCATGACTAGATGATGGATAACCATGAAAAGTAAACACAGTGCTCGAAAAGAGATCGAACTACGAAACACTCACCCATCTAGAAGAACGGTAAGGGGTCTATCGCCCAGCGCCTCAAGCAGTCGTCGATTATGTCTATCGGTTTGCTGTTTTCAAAGGGAACCAGGTATTCTCCCGAGGGCAGCGCGTACGCCGTACAGTAATACCGTTCTTCTTATCGATTGTGGGCTTAGTGGTCGCACTGTCAGATGGTAATGCATGAGTGTAGAGTTCGTCGAACCGAGACGTTGTTTTTACCCACATGGCAGAGTTTGTTGATCGCCGAGAAACGGAGTCGGATAGGAATGGAGTTCCCAATAGAATTGGATGGGTGATTGTTTGGATTTGTTTGGATTGTGTTACCAGGGACGATTGTAAAATCAATTCACGTGACTAAGTCGCGTGCTCGTCAACCAAAGAAGCCAAGTCATTGATGTTCATCAGCCTCCCCCACATAGTAAGTAGATCTCGCCGCACTCCTTTCAGAGCCAACACAAGTTCCCAAAATCTCTTGTCGACGCACGTCATGAAGTGTTTCACATCTTCCAATATCATCACGATGTCGACAATCGTACTGTGCTTGTTCATCGCCGGCGTCATGGGAAAGATCCAAAAGGATACAGCTGGCCTGTACAGAAACCACACGGATACACTGAGCCAGACTAAGCCCACGAAGCCTGCCGGAGTGCCCAAACCACATGACAACCATCACAACGCGTTGTACCCGAGCACACCGACGGCATCAGGGGAACCGCGCAACAGAACGAGAACGAGAACAAGAAAATTGCAGAGAGATGGGTCTCGCCGCAAAAACCCAACCAAGCCGACGGCGGGTGCGGGAAACTCGAAGACGCGATCGCGGGCGGCCACGCGGACCACTACTGGCAAGCGGCGCCGTCAGAACGAACAGCCTACGCCAGATCCGACGGGCGCAGCGTCAACTTCAACGACGGTATACATCAATGGAGCAGACGCTTTTGCGCTGTTGCTACCCAATGCCGGTGGTGAGCTACCTCGTTTTGCTCCGTTCCCCCTCGCATTGAATTCTCAGCGTTATTTTCTTCTCAGAGATGGTGTCTAGTGCAGAACATGACGGCATTGCATACTGCACGGACGGAAGTGGGTGCGGAAACTCGTTCCCTCAGGGGTTAATCACGGGGGCCGCGTATTCGACAGCGTCGGATGGATCGTACGTACAGGTGGGTGTGGCCGTTGTGACTCTATGCTCGAACACGCCATAATCCACTGATGAACCCGCTGGTGATCGATTCAGGTAACGGGATGCATGGACGCGAACCAGTTCCCCTTCGCGAGCGGCGACGATGGCGGACAGTTCGACAGTCGATTCCCCAACGGTGCGCAATGCACGTTCGGAGGCTATGGAGCGAGCTTTATCGAACAGTAAGGCTTTTCCAATGTCCATACTACGTTTTGGCTGACTGTCGATGTTGCGTTGCACACCGTGCTTGCGGTTACAACAAAAAGGGTGGAACCGTCTGCAAATCGATTTTGTCTCCGATGCTGCAAAGCTGCGGACGATCAGGAAAACTGCAATTCGCATCAGGATCGTGCTGGATGTCCGGCTGCGATCCCAGGCACTTACGCATTTGGGGGGATCACTTGTTCCTAGTTCGGTTTGTACGCAAATATGGCACGCTGGATCGTGGTCGAAAAAGTTCTATTCTGGCTAGTATGGGAACGTGGTTTGACGTCAATGGAATCATTATTGTGTCGTTATGTAGAGTCACTTCTGCCGAGGTAGAATATATCAGTACGTTGTCCGAGGCGAGTGGAGATCAATGAGTCGGCAATGTTGAATGAGTTGAATTGTGTGACATCCGAGGCCTTGCTCCCCGAGCGTGGAGGCCGCCATCTTTGATTGCAAAGACTCTAGGCGGCAGAAAGGTCCAATGGACCAGTCCGTGCCATCTTCTTCACTATTCTTGAACGTCAATAATTTTGTTGGGAGAGAAAGTCTCGTCGCGTCGCGTTGATCGCTTGAGTGGTCAAGAGTGCCTTTGCAAAGAGTACGAGCGAGGGTGCAGGGTGCCATATTCAGAGCTCTTGAACATGCGCAACGCGACGTGGGTGAGGTTTATGGAATGAACAGAGTCAGAGTCGGTGACCACCAAATGCGGCAACTCACCTCGACCGACGACCAGCCTGCTTCTGTTCCCCACTTTCTGCTGGAACCAAGCCCTAACTTTTACGGAGCTAACCTGTCCGATACCATGCCGGATGATGTGACACACTTGAAGGGCTGACATTGAAGCGGAGCTCGATCGGCCCGGACTTGTTTGCGTTGAACTTCTCCGAGAGTCCTTGGCACAGGCACGTCATTAACTTCTCTCGATGTCTTTCGATGAACACCTTTTCTGGCTCAGCCTCAGATCAACATTGATGGAAGACGGTCCGCCGGGTCCATTGGAATACAACGCCCGCCGGTGAGCGTGAGAGCTAATGCCAAAGTGTCTCTTTGCGAATGAAGTTGGCAGAGTTCTGCCATGGAGGGTCTAATTTATTCGGAGGACATGGCTTCGGCCTGTACAAGCTCTTGGGTCTTCCAGGTAGAACCGGAGCTAAGTGTAGGAACAAGTTGGGAGCGGTCGCTTTCATCTCCGAAAAATGAAGTCATCCCCGAGGCAATAGATGCTGCGGTAGTTTACAGGCAACTGGCTCGCAGGGATGTACGGATCGTTTTTGGACGGTATCCTCCGCGTAGTGAGTCATGTGTTTTATTGAGTGACTCAAGGTGCTCATTGGCGACACAGGTTGTCTCCCAGGAAACAATATGTATCATTTGATATGTGCACAGGTAACAGGGACGAGTGGAATCCACGCATTGCACCGAGGGACAGATATTCGAATATTTATTCAACGGCATCATAGTACTCTCGTTACTTCTCGTCCGGTTTTGGATGTTGATGTGAGACCATTTTGGTCATGTAGTGGCGATTTGATAAAGTCAGTATGTAAATCCTGTTCAACCATTTTTTGTTTTCATACGCCACTTCTATCTCTACAGTGATCCACCACGTATACAGCATGTCTACCGAACGGTATTTGGACCTCGAGTGTGACGAGCACATACTTGTTCGTATCGTTCGTTTCTTTGGTTCATTGACTGCCGCTGATTCACGTGGATAGAAACGTCTCCAACTTTATGCACCGCGACATTTCATGACCCAGCTTCCTGATCTGTATCGCGTCGCCCCTTCCAACCCAGAGCCGCCCTTGGTCCACTTTGCGATCCCCATATTCGACGTCGTAGTCCTCTACGAGTATGCAGAGAAGCATGGTCTGACCGCATACCTCCTCCATCTCCCCCACGTCGTATCTCCTGTGACACTGCTCTTCGTAGTACAGCACTTGTCGAAACGCGTGCGGCACAAACTCGCGTTCGGCTGGCCACTTGGAGGAGATACAGCAGATTGCGACGTTTTCCTCGGGTTATACGACAACTATACAATGGAGAAGATGTTAGGAGGCGGGGATCGAGAAAGGCTCGTTAGGATGGTGCAAGAGGCACTGGAATTGGATCAATCTGTGCGACCGGGATGGTACCTCGACATGCACACTGATCCATTGAAGCGAGACCCGGACGAGAGTAATCAGGTCAGTACTCAATTCTCCATACCTTGCATTACTCAGCATATGCGTGCCTATCGATAGTGACACCTAGTGACATATTGGAGATAGTGTGCAAGCACTCCACTGCCAGTTTTCTTTGTTCCGAGCCGCTCATATTTGACACAAGCGTTCTAAATACATGACCTGCATATCTCGCGTAAAGCCGATGGGATGCCGGATATTCTTGTCTTGACGATACGTTCACTTTTCTCGAATTGGTAGTGGTCTTGCGGCCATGCCTATATCAATTCAAAGGTATGGTACATGCCGAGCCTGTACTGCTGAGTCTTGCAGGTTCTATAGGATCTAAAAATGTATCAAGCGTACCGCGTACTATGTTTACCATGATGTCATGAGGACGTCAAATCGCCTGCGGCATCCCGGAACTTGGCCTGCAGGCGAACCTTCCTCAAGACTGCAGCTCTTCCGTACTTTCCCTTGTTCCCGCGGAACGGAACATACAGGGAGCTCCAAGACTCAGACTGCGCCCTCGGCAATGTACCACAAATAACGATTTGTCATGCTGTGGGTCGGCTTTCCCGGAACATGCCACGGTACGGTCCAACACGGAGCTGGGATCCGTGCCAGAGGCCTCAATTTCCACTGGATTACAATCGGCCGACTCGGAGCTCGGGGTCTGGGTCATTCGAATTGCTAGTGTGGAGCAAGAATTCTCCTACACAATCATTAGCGGCCATTCAACGCCGCGGGCCGGACTACTATGGTCACATCACCGTCATGGATCAGGCCTTCAGGCCGCGGCAATTGACCGACGCCGGAACTCACTTCTTTCAGCGTCCTCATCCCATCCCAATCTAGCGCCCACTTTGCTCAAATGCGCACAAAGAAAGGAGGATAGATAGGGCCGTGTCTGCCGGCGGTGACGCACGTTCACGACTATTTGCGCGCGCTAGATGACTGGCACTGGGAATTGGCCGTGAGCCGGAATGGCGCCCGTCGCTCCACAAACAGCCAATACTGTAGACGCTCCAATGAGTGCACCCCTAGTAGGATTGCACCACGCCAAAGCACCACGCATGGCCTCGCCAGCCCCTGCCGGACGAGCCGAGTCTAGGTGCGATGGCTGAGCACCGCTGCGCCGTTGCATGGATCCACCCTGGCTGGGTAAGTCTAGATCTTCAACAGGTTTGTCCCAGGTTTTCTAACTGCTGACACAGGCGACCATGGGATTCGGCACGCTCATGTCACCGATCTCTGCAAGGCGGAAAAAGAAAAAAGAAAAAAATAAGTCGAAATGATGACTAAATGGAACCACACGGCGTCAGGCTAATATGACCATGCTTTCCTTCGCATCAAGAACCTGTGATAGGAGCCGAGTGTTCAAAAGAGTTGACGCGTTCGATCGCATCTGTTTGTCACATCACCCAGGGGGCGCTGATATGAACACCAGCGGTTCGATTCATAAAGAATTCCAAGACGGAACGTCAAGGCTCGCCGGCGATACCCCCGCAGAAAACGAACGGTTCGAACCGCTCGTGTGCGTCACCTCCCGTGCGCGCCAGTCTATTCACAGTAGCCGCCCACACAGCCTACGGTAATAGAATTGCTTCTGATCGGTCTATTCCCGGCATGAATAAGAACGCGCTCTACCGGTACTTACGACTTAAACGGAGAGATTCGTTCAACGATCTTATGGAAATTCGCCAGCGGCCAGCGTCTATGAGCGACCGTACTACCAGAAGAAGTAAGAGTGGCAGTGTAGGCTTATTAGTCAGCCTGACCGACGACTACAAGGTTGCCAGTGGTCATCATGAGTTCGACTTTTTACTAACTCGTGTCAGGCATTGCTCTTTAATCCGTGTACTTAGGAACATTTCTCATACCCTGCCACTAGCCAGGTGATGCACATCATATGTCTTATGTAGAGCGGGGAGCTAAGCCCATGATTAAGGTAAGGTTGTCATTTCGCTGACTCTTGTTTCAACTAGTAGTATATGTTACTCTTCTCTGACTCATCAATGGTTGGCGGGAATGCCTTGATTGATGCCCGGATGCGGCGCAAGGGATGATCTGTCTTGCTGTATTCCCGGAAGATAGAATGAGCCTGCTTTGTAACATCAATACGACCCACCGAGGAGGTAAGTTCTACATGCCGTCTCAGAGACCTCGACTGCCACCTGATTAGTAATTCCTCCATCAGGCTTGCTCTGGGCTCGAGGCCAACTTAGGTCTAGTTCATCTGTGGAGCCGAAATTACTCCCCCGGCACCTTGACGGTGGCCATTCAACGCCACCCAGGCCATCGTCATGATCGTGGGTCATTCAATTCATCATCAAATTAGGACTGCGGCGATTGACCGTAATCAGAACATACATCATGACTCTCCGAGGGTCCCATTCCCCACCAGGCCTTGGGAAGCCACTCGACTGGCGCCACCACCGCCACAGTGCAATGTCTATGATGAGAGGAGGACAAACGTGGCATCGAATGTCCGTTGACAACTCAATCATATTTCAGATATGTCAGTGCGCGCAGTAGGCCACACGTCTGAGTGGAAACTCCGTAACTTGGAGCGCCCGTCACTCTGCTAGCTCCGTGACTGTGCTACCAGCCAAGTAGACACCCAGCGGGCATTAATCACCATTACCACAGGTAAGGTACCGTGGACACTTTCAGTGAATTTTAAACTGTATCTGACTTCGCCGAGTATCGATAAGTCAGCGCGAAAAAACTTCTACACTGCCTGACTCGGAATTGATGACCGGCTGGCAGGTCCTCAGGAAGACGGACTCAGTCTCCCAAATAAGGGCACCGATGGGGACACACATAATGGCTCCAGAGTACCGTTTTTGTGCCATTTACATTGCTCCCCAAGGGGATTTCCGGGTGGGACTTCCCTATTCGTCATGGTAATTGATGCGCCCTCTTACCACCCGCCCAGCCCCGGCGCTTTCCTTGCATAGCCTATAGGATTCGCGCGGGTCATCTTATCTTAGGCTCCACAGCGTGCGAAGACACTAGATCGGCCCGAGGGGTGATGTGCGTATGTACGTATCACTACTACTTGAACGCACCTGAGCGAACGTAGTAGGTCCTATTTGGACCTGGAAGTGTTGGCATTGGTGTCCGGGAGTTAATCGCCGCGTCAGGCCAGAAGAAACGAAAACAAACAAACCGCCAGGTATGTTCTCTGGGAAGCATTGTCTGGGGTGCCGATTGGCGTCTGGAGAAAAAAAGGCAAGGGATAAAGGGATAACCATAATCAATTCTTTCCATGGCGTCCCCAGAGACACGCACTCTGCCGACCGGTCCATGAAGCTCCCCGAGGGACGTTTGCGTTTTTGCGCCTTCTTTCTCATCATCCCTATGAAATGGCGGTGAATGGGACCGGGGACCACAGACTCATCCAACAGAATTCTAAATCTTCCAAATATGGGGTCCCGAGCACCGACACACACACGATGGCTCCAGAATCCCGTTTTAGTGGTTTCAGCCCGGGAGATTTCCGGGTGGAACTGCCTGATTAATTTGTCAAACAGCAAACTTGAAGCAAGCGCCCATATGCGATGCGCCCATCCCCGGCACCTTTCCCCTCTCCTCCTCTGCTCCACGCCGCCCCGCCTTGCCCCGCCATCAGCGCTTTGGCAGGCTATGCTACAGGATCTACGCAGAATACCATAAACCGAAATGAACATCATCTAGATCAGCGCGAGGGGCGCCCGCGCACATAGTATTACGCCCAAGCATTCGTGCGCTAATGTAGTAGGCTTAGGTGCGCCTGGTAAGCGCCAGTATTGCGTTCTCCGGCTCAGGGGCCCAGTCGATTGCCGTCGGGCGAAAAAAAGTAGCGAGAACAAAATTTTACGGATGACCCAAATTGACCCATGTCACATCGCAGGACATCACGCGGGTCTGGCAGGACCATGGGGTCCCCAATAGCTTGCCCACACGGCCAGGCATCATCGGGTAACCTGAGCGACGTTTCTCATGTTCGCATTCGTTTTTTTTGTATTCCTTTGTTTCCCCGAGTCATCATCCTAGGCAGCGGCAGTGCATCGATCTCGGAAACCAAGGACCCAACAAGATTCAAAAGTTGATGTGTCCGATCGCATCGCGTTCGAATCTTCTATTCTTCTAATCGACTCATCATTTCGTTCGATCACATCGTTCTTTGAACCCTCGTGGTGTAGTAGATCTGATCTGAGCAGCTGGTAGCCTTGGTAGCGCACTGCGGATGAGATACGCAGCACGCTTGCCGCAGGGCACATTCATGAAGAACTTGAATCCGGGGTCCAGGACCGAACGGACGGACTCGTTCGACGGCGGTCACACTGTCGAGACCGGCATCGTCGAGCACAGTCTCAGGCTACTAATTGGAAAGGGTGGAAATAACATAATGGAAGATGATGATGGAAAGGAAATCGGTGTATAGACGCCCCGCAGAATACGAAAGTCCGTCATATCCGATCCACCTGTCCGCCGTCAGTGCCAGACGTCAGGGGCTAGTCACATGGGTTCCAGTGGCAGATTCTCGATCGGCGCTTGCCCCGTGCCTGCGCGAGAGAGGGTGGCGATGATGCGGCCGTACTACGCACAGCTCCCGAAAGACTCGGAGGCCGTGCACGTCTCCACAAAAGGGATTCCCGCGGCTCATGATACCGTACATGAATTCTCGATCGGCGCTGATTCCCCCCGCGCGCGCGCAACTTGGAGGATGGACGACGATAACGATGATGAGTGGCAGTACACACCAGCCACAGTGGAGTATAGCCGCATCAGTGATCAGTCGATCCCCACCAGCAGACCGGACGAATCACCGACGTGAACGGCCTGAGAACTCGGACAGTCCCAGATTCATACATCTTCGCAGCAGATTCCTTATCTTATGGATTGGAAATTGAAAAACGCAGAGGCAGGCTCTCACATCGCTGACTCGACCGCCCGCGGGAAGAGCCGTGATACCTTGTGTACCGTAGCGGAAGAATATTCTCGAAGTTGATGGAATACGCTATTGCTGGGCGCTGACATGTTGTCATACATCAAGAAAACAAGGGCCACCCGTGAAGATTTGGGAATATATTGTGGCAAGGTGCCACATAAACCCCCCTTTTAGTGTCATATTGCATGACGTCCGAGCATGAGAGCCATAAACAATCCCAAGACTGACAAAAAAAGATAACTAGGGCAGGGGGTTCTTGCGCCCCCGCCCAGAAAGAGTAAGTTCTACATATATGGCTCAAGCTATTATAAGGGTGTGTCATGGTTCCAAGAATAAACAGAAAGTGCAGAGGTGGACTAAAAGGGCAGACATGGGCGGCATAGTGCGAGGAATAGGGGTCGCGTTGACCAGAACTCTTGACAAACGGGGGATTATCTGATCACCGAATGCCAATCCGCGCCACCCCGTAGTACATGAGTCTCACACTGACGTGTCCAGTTACGACTATGGTGACGATGCGTACGTGCCTGGGCATGCGTAACTATGAGCATGAATTACAAGTCAACCGATGAGTCGCGCATCGCCAGGTGACAGCTGCGGCCGTGCTTGATCTTCTCGCAGAGTCACAGTAAGGCGGAGAAGGCTTGTTGATTGGATATGAACCCAATATGACCACTTTGCAGAAACGAGCTGCGCATGAGTTGCTTGGAGCTCCACGTCCTAGTTAGGGTTGATCGTATCCTTGTGCCTGGGAAAACCGAGCGGACACAGGATCCTATGAAATGATGACGGCACGGTAAGTTATGAGAGAAAAATGTCGCAGGCGATGCCTTCTGCCGACGCGGCAGCGTGAAATGAGTATCCGGGGGTCTGCCCCGGTCTGGTTTGGGAGACGATGATCCTGCATCTGATATATCCGTTCATGCATATGGGTGTCGGTCGGGTGATCACGTCATATGTATTGAACGTAGGGAAGAAGAGAAAGCAACTGTGAAGCTCCAAGGAGACCAGGTTCGTAGTATACCACGCGGTCCGCTTGGCCCAGACCTACAGCATTGTGAATTGGGGTCAGCGGGCGAGGTCGGGTACGGTCCGGAACAATACATTGTTAAGTGTTGTCTTGGTGAACACAAGCCAGCTTAGCGCTTGCTGTGTACTGTGTGTATCGTCTTGAGATATTTTTGAATACACCGCTCGCGGGGATGAACGTCGGAGATCGTCAAACCTAGTACTTTCTTTCGTTCAAAGACAGAGATCTCTTGCCACCTGGAGGCTGGAGTGGAATCTCAGCGGGTCGATACTTCACTCACAAGCCGCCGATCTAGATAATAACAGGACTTTGCATGGTCAGTGAGAGCAGGGCAGTGTTGCTGGACGAGAATTTTTCCGCCGCTTGTCTAGCGAGTGGCACGAGATCGCATTACACTGCCACCGTCTCCGAACTGGTCTGGAAACCCTACAAAACGATCGATCGGCCGCCTGAAGAATGTTCTGAATCAGCCTGAGTCATTACGCTCCGAGTCAGTTCAAGTTTAGGTGAGTTGGTCAAGCTGGGAGACGTGACGGTCCCGCGCTTGCCTGGGTGCCGTAATTACCGTAACCTGGACGCTTGACACCGCGACAGCTGTGTTCGAACTGCGGTGGAATCTCAGTCCCGCCTATCTCAATGCCCCCCCTTTTTTTCCCAGCTGCGATCGTAATAGGAAGCATTTTCGTGGATTCCCGATTTCGAGGCGGACTTGAAGCGAACCGTGTCCCTCTCCCTCGTACAAAAGCCCGGTTCAGGCACTGCGGCAATGCAGTCATAACTCAACGGAGGCTGCGCCCCCGACGATAGACGATTCGTATATAACAGTCGTCTTTCGATCGTCTCTGAACATAATACCAGCCGCATACACCCACCTTTCCCATCGACCACACTCCGTCGTCACACAACGACCAGATTTTTTTCTCGCCCACTTCGGCTCATTTGCAGAGTCCTTTCCTCGCTATCGCGTCGCAAGCGCAGACGTTCAAAGATGTCTACATCATCTAGAAAGCACGTCCGTTTCAACGACGACAACATCTTTTACTCCCCCAAGTCGGCCTCCTCCCCGACACTCTCTGACTCGTCGCTCCCATCATCCGGAGACTCGTCCGGACCCTGCACGCCTCCACAGAATAACTATGCATCACTCCCCCTTCCCGACGGCCCCGTCGGCATTCACCCTGTTCTCGCATTCCATCCATACGTTCCGCCCGTCATCTACGACATCTCCCTGCCCCCACATATGCTCATCCCCAACATGCAAGCATCACCGCTCAGCTCCCCCGTACAGGTCTTTGAGGACCCTGCTACACAGCCAAGCCTGCACACCATAACGCTCGTCATTGAGCAGTTCCCCTGGCGGCTCGTCATCCCGCCGACGAAGCACTGCGTCTCTGTGCGCGACCTGCTCGAAGCGCTTTACTGCTTCCTGCGTCACCCGGTACTACCGCCCGAATACAACAGCCTGCCGACGCAAGCCCTCAAGGACGAGGTGTCAATCGCATTCCACAAACGATGTGGGCGCGCCCCGTCGAAGGAGGCAGCGGACGAGCAGTACCAAAAGGGCGTCAAGCGGGTCGACTTTTTGCGTGGGCGGACGCGCTTCATGGGGCTGTCCAGCACCAAGGTCGGACCTGACGTTTGGTTATTGAACCTTGCCTGACCGGCTCACTTTATCCTTATACTGTAATTTTCCCTTCGGCTTCTCTTTTTCCTTTCTTTTCGCCTTCTCTCTTCTTTCCTAATCTGCTCCCCTCCCCTCCCTCCCTTCCTCCCAACGGACTCGAATTGGCGGTAAAAACAAACAAATTAAAGAACGAGAATCTTGGAAGACGGCAATGTAGCATACACCTCGCAAAACGGTTTTATTTTGTCCTTTAAATTCCTATCATTATACCTTATTTCTCTCCATCCACAATACCTCAGCTACTTTTTACTTTTACTTGTTTTTTCGCGGAATTCTGTGCTTTTGTGTGTCTGTATGGGTCTTGTGTAGTAGATGTGAAGATAAAAAAATAAAATCAAAATTTGTACAACAATTCTCTTTTGTCTAAAAGAAGGACTCCGACTTGGTCTGCCTACGGGAGCTCCCTATCTTTTGTCCGACGGGTCGCTTGTTAGTGTGGGACTGTAACTTGGCTGATTCAAAACGATCACTGGCAGTGACCTTATCACTAATGAGCAACAGCAGCGCTCTGGCGTGAGACTCTTATTGCTCTGAGGTGTCATGAAATTTTTTTTGATCTGAGTTTGATGTGGTTGCTTGCTTACGTCAGTCACCTCTTTCTGTTACTTCCAGCCGCACATGTGACATGACGACATATTTCCGATTATACCACAGAGGGGCCGGAACACCTCCAGCGCTGAACGCCATGACGTCATTGGCGACATCATAGGGGAATATAGTCACAAACCAGCCCCTCAAAGTGAGACCTTACTCTTGACCTTTCCCTTCACCAGCCATGTCTGAGAAGAAACACACGAGTTTTAGCGACAAAATCAAGTATGTGCATTGCCCTGTCGTCGTCGTGCTGAGCTGACCATCATTTTCACAGAGGCGCTGCCCGCGTCGTTCACGGTGAGTCTTTTCTCCTTCACGTTTGGAGCGCTCGTTGATGGTGTTCGAACTGAATGTCAGGCATCGGCGAGAACATTCGCGGATCCGTGATGGGCGCTGTCGAGTCGGGCACTGATGAGGGCAAGAATGATAACCTCGTCACCAAAGGTCGGTCCGAGATCGAACAGGGCATGGCGCAGATAAAGGGGACGGCAGTTCCTGCTAGTGGTGAGACTGGCGAGACTGCAGGGGGCACTGGGACCCATGCGTCTGAGGCGACCAGATTTGAAGATAAGCCGCAGCCCACTGCAACTACATCGACTTCGCAGCCGACGACGGGGGAGGGTCATGTTCCCCCGCAGTTGCCCACCTCGGGGAACACAACCCAGGCTAAGGGGGCTGTCGGCGCGGACGAGCCAAAGAGCCAGCAGAACGTATTAGATGCAGGACCGAAGCAGAGTGGTCAGATTCACTCGGAGAGGCAGCAAACGGAACCCTGTTCGTGTCTCGTATTTTTATCCTGGATGTATAGCCAAACTGATCTCTCCCTAGCCTCCCCGACGAAATCAACCCAAATGGGCCTCGTTGGAGAGGGCGCGGACGCTCCTCAAGGGCCAGGAAGTAGCGCGTAAGGATATCACCGAGTACGATAAACTGATGTAAAGTGTACAAATGCGTGCGATAAATCTTGCCTTGGATCACCCACAGAAGAGGTCGCAGACTTCTGAGGCGCATGATACAGATCAGCGCCGGTTGAGAATCCATGTACTCCCCCACGCAAGAGAGTGGCAGTGGAACCACCGACGTGAACGGGGCTGATAATCGATACTGTCCCTAAGCGAATGATTGGAGTTTCAAGAACGTAGACGAGCTGATCCGAGAAGAGCTGTGATACCTGTGTCCTACTGGAAACCAATAGAAGAGTTCTCGAAGCTGATGAAAATGCGCCGCTACTAATTGGCGGTCATATATCAAGAACAAAAATAAGATTCAAAATTGGCCAATTGTGTTGGAGTTTCTGTGTCGGTTGCAAGAGCGATGCTGGACAACATGGACCCAGAATGGCCTCACCAACGGTTATTGTCGCGATCGCAAGTTCTGTGTGTGCCAGCAACAGGCACATTGAAACCAAGTTCACACGCATGTTGTAGATTACAATGCTGTCCA
This sequence comes from Leccinum variicolor, assembly GCA_038091415.1. Taxonomy (NCBI): domain Eukaryota; kingdom Fungi; phylum Basidiomycota; class Agaricomycetes; order Boletales; family Boletaceae; genus Leccinum; species Leccinum variicolor. The sequence continues at coordinate 18,449 of JBBPOK010000321.1, forward strand.
AGTTTGGTCTGTACACTTTTGGAAAGATTGAGCCACTGGAGCCAAGCGGATAGTCCGACCCGATATTTTGTAGGTCCAACTGACAGACTGCCTTGTGCGTACCATGTCACCCTCTTGTTTTTGCTGTACATCCTGTCTTGCTTCTTCCTTCCTTGTGCCAAATCATCCATGTATAAATGACGTGCGTATAGGCGATCTTGCGTTTTTACTGAATCCAGCCAGCGCATACATCCATCCGAGTCAATCCGATCGCTCTCTCCCACATGCCCAAGAACCTACAATCGATGCCATTGCCGGATTTCTCACTGCGCGGACGCTTCTGGCGTGATGTCGCGACAGCAGCAAGACAAGCTGGTCATGGGAATCCGGATCCCCAGACGATCCGCGAAGCCGTCGAGGACATGATGCGCAACTACCGTCTAGACGAGGTGCCAGGATTTGAACACGCGAAGGCGGCAGCAGGCGATCAGCCAGTGGTTCCGAATGCGCATGATCTTGTCAAGCATTCACCGTTTGCTCCCGTCTTTCAAGTTCCAACTCCAATGTCCATGCCTCCATCGTCATCGACTCGGAAATTCTGGGACGTTGCGAGACCGATTTTTGTCGGTCCCTGCTGTACTTTGCGAAAGAAGAAGAAAAGTACTGTGCCGGTGCCGAGGCAACCGGAGCATTTCCCGGGAGGCGGGAATCCTGGTGTTCAAGCCAATGGAGGTAAACTTTCTTTCTTTTTTCCCCCTTTCATTGCTGACGCTTTCTTTCGCCTCTTGCCTTCGAACACGCCAGATCAGCTCAGCCATCCAGAGCCGGTAGTCCACAATGTCTCTCCCCCGTGGAACCAGTCGCCCCTGCCTCCCTGGTCTCCCAATCAATACGTCTGGGCCTTCCCCGCAGGCAACCTTGCCTGGACGCCCCATCCCCAACCGAGCCCGTCCACGATCCCCTACCCTCTTAGCCCCTGGGCGGCCATCTCCCTCACTGGCGGTCATCCCCTGCCAGGAACCATGCCTCAGTGGTCCCCGGGAACCTGGCCCCCACTCGACGACCGTCATCTACATCAGTGGGGGGAGGCGCGGGCCCGCGCGACGGTGCCGATCCGCCTATCTCCGCATGTTATCCCGAACCCGAACAACGCTCATCTGTCACAAATAGAGTGGAATGTGATCAAGCACCCGTCGACGGCGCGACGGCTGACAGCAAACCACGTCGTCGTCGAACTGGGCGGGATATGGGAGCACCCGGTCACGGACGCAGGCGCGCAGAAAGTGATGATGACATGTGACGTCGGGCACATGTCGACGCTATGGGGGCCCGTCGTCATCGACAACAGCAAGGGAGAAGGACAAGGGCGGGCGGTCACCGTTCGAGACCTGTTCGACGCGATATACAGATACTTTTGCGTCCCGCTGACGCTTGCGGAGGTGCGATACGTATGTGAGCTGCATCCGAGTAACTATCACCGACTGGCGGACGCGTATCGGCAGCGGTGTCGGGAGAGCGATGGGCTGGAGGGGTGGGAGGCGCAGCAGGGGTTTCGGAGGGCGGACGTGCTGGGCGATTCCAAGTACTGGTGGGGTGTGTGGGTATCGACGCGGGAAGGGGTGTGGTGGTTGAATATGGGGCTCGTGAATCCGGCGCATCGGAGGCCTACCAGTGGTGTTTGATGATGCATTTTTCTTTCTCTTCTTTCAAGGTCGTGCTCGATGAGTTGCCCGTCTCGTCTCGTCTTTTATTCTTATTTTATTCACTCCCAGGATGGACTGAATCTTCCTTTAGTATCCTTTCTCATACACGACATCCTCCCAGGTCAATATTTAGGAAGAAGTAGACTGGTATAATTTGTCTGAATCCAGTCATAGAATACTTGTAGCTCGTAGTCTTTGCTTTCTTTCCTCCTTTCATTTTGCGAACCGTATACTACCTAGTAATAATAATGCCATGATATCAGATCAAGGGATGAATCCTTCCCATTCGCTCCCTCTCGTGGAAAGTCAAGCTTTCAAAGTCACGGAGATTCAACTATCTTTCCGGACGACTCGGATGCGATATAGAATTGTTTATCGATACCGAAATGCATCTTATAGTGGAGTTTGCGCTCGTGGAAGCGGACGGACGGGTGGCCGGGCCGTATCTCCGAACGTCGCTGAGTGGTTTAATTCGGACTCTCGCGAGCTAATCATAGTAATCCGAAGATTCGGCCGATACGATCGCCGGAAACAGTGGTCGCTCGGGAGAAAAAAGTCGTGGAATCGTACCTTCCAACCAAACCCCATATCACGAGTGCGGTACGGTGGAATGGTAGCAGCTGGGTTTAGGCGGCGATTTAATCAACCCTAGCAAATGTGCCCGCCCTCTGCACTGCCTCCCGCCATCCCTCCCGCCCTCTACACCGCCTCACTGATGTCGTACTGCCACCTCCTGCCCATCCCCGCATGGACCTGGGGAAGCTCGCAAAGGCGATCACAGCCCACGTGAAGTGCTGTATTTCCGGAATCAAAAAAGCAGTGCTGTGCCAATTCCTTCAGGGCAGATACCCACCCTTTCCGAGCACTTGGCACACACTGTTGTAGACTATAAGGTTGCCTAGACTCCAGTATATTTTTGGATAAGCCTGAGGCTGAGCCACCGGAGAGAAGCGGATCCTCTGTTGGACTGACCACTGGTTGGTTTGTAGGTCCAGCTGAGTCACGGACTCTCTCGTACGTTCCCTTTTGTTCTCTTGTATTCTTGCTGTACGTCCTATCGACAGTCTCTTCCTTCTATTGTGCCCCAATGCGTACACGAATGATGGGTGTTTGGGTAATTCTGCGTTTATAACTAAACCAGCTCCCGCATTATACCCCCATCGATGGCTTCATCAGGTCTCTCGCTACGTGAACGGTTCTGGCGCGACGTCGCGATGGCAGCCGGACACGTCGAAGACTTGATGCGCAACTATCGTCTGGATGAGGTGCCCGGTTTCGAAACGGAGGCGGATGCGATGAATGCACGGGCACGCGTACCGGACACGCATGATTTTGCAAGGCATTCTGCGTTTGCGCCTGTCTTTACAAGGTGTGCTACCTCCCATTCCGTCGCCACTGACGCGTGGAATACGACGTCGTTCGGCTCATTGTTGACGGTCTGTTCAGTGGGCTGCGCAGGCGGAGAAGGAGGAATGGGTCAGTTCCAAGGCATCCAGAGAATTTCCCAGGAGGTGGGAATCCTGGCATTCAAGTCAACGGAGGTAACACTTCCTTTCTTCCTTCCTTTGCGTACGCGTGGCGCGTGCATTCCTGTTTTGAAGTCGCTGACTTTTCGCCTCTCACAAATACGCTAGATCTGCCGAACCGTCCGATGCAGGGTTTCAACGGCGCCTCTTCCTGGCCGTTGCCACCTTGGGCACCCAACCACTATATCTGGGCGTTCCGCACGGGTAATCTCGTCTGGACGCCACATCCTCAATTCAACCCATCGATCCCCCACCCTCTGAGCCCCTGGTCTGCCATCTCCCTCACCGGCGGCCATCCTCTCCCTGGCACGATGCCACAGTGGACGCCTGGTACCTGGCCTCCCCTCGACCACCACCACCACCAACACTGGGCACGCGCGAGTGTCCCTATCCGCCTGTCTCCGTACGTCATCCCAAACCCAAACAACGCGCATTTGCCACAGATCTATTGGAACGTGACCAGGCACCCGTCGACGGCACGACGGCTGACGGCAAACCACGTCGTTGTCGACTTGGATGGGGTGTGGGACCACCCGGTCACGGATGTGGGCGCACAGACGGTGATGGTGACGTGCGACGTCGGGTACATGTCAACGCTATGGGGTCCCGTCGTGGTTGACCAGACTGCTCGGCGAGGGCAGGGACAGGGACAAGGGCGAGCGGTAACGGTGCGAGACTTGTTCGAGGCGATATACCGGTACTTCCAGGTCCCACTGACGGACCTGGAGGTGTGGTATGTGCGTGGGCTGCACCCGAGCAACTACGACCGGCTCATGGACGCGTATCGGGAACGGTGCTGGGAGAGCAATGGGCTGGAAGGTTGGGAGGCGCGTCAGGGGTTCCGGCGCGCAGATGTGCTGGGCGATCGGAAATACTGGTGGGGTGTGTGGATATCGACGTGGGACGGAACTTGGTGGTTGAATTTGGGGCTAATGAATCCAGCGCATCGGGTGCCCAGTGGTCTGTGAGTTCGTTGTGGAGTTGCGCTTCTTGTCTCGGCTCGACTTTTATTTTTATTATATCTGGTTTCTTGACGATGGACTGAATTTTCGTTTGGTAACCTTTGCCTAGCTAGTAAGTTATGATTGGTCGGGATTCGAGGACCCTAAGGACGCTTGTAACTTGCTTGTAACCCAGGCTTTTTTCCCTCAGGCCATACCTAGCGAAATGATATTGCTTCTCTTTCGCATATGCTGTGCATTCACACGTCCTGACCGTGTGGATTGATCCAGATAATGAATCAATGATGCCGAGTCTAGGCCTCCTGGCATCCCTGATTCATGGCAGTGGTCAAGCTGGTTGTGCCGTTGGTGGGGAGGCTCGAGAGCGTCTTGACTCTCTTTTCAGACGATGCGCGATATGTCGATCCGCATATTGATACTTCTTTCTTGGCACTTGGAGTGCAGCTAACACCACTAGTAGCTTACCCCTAGTTAAGCATGATCGCAAAGGTTGAATCGCTGTCACACTTGGAGGGATTTTATATCAGAACATCGGTCCAAGTGATCAATCAAGGGGGTATAGTTGCTCCACTGTCTCCCCCGGTGGCCTGGAACTGAACTTGAGCGGTCGCATCTTACTCATCTTTCCTTGCACTGTGAAACATATCCATATCAAACATTGATCGTGAATTCAAGTTATCCTGATGTCGTCTCTCTCACAGGGTTACCGTCGTCATCTCATGGATGCTAACAGCAACTCTGTGAACGCTCGAACCGCGGACTCCAAATGGTAGCTCGACTGAGAAACTGTTGACACTTGTGTCATGCGGGAAAATAAAACTCGGAATCACAACTTGAAGCCACCAGCAAGTCCCATCACGTTCCTTGGGTCCACCTCCATTTTGATCTTCTGTAATCTAGGCACGTTCGCGCCATACAGTTTCACCAGCGGTGTGTCGAAGATGGCATAGTTGGGATATGCGACGGCGTCGGCAAAGCTGTCGCCGTCATTGATCGCAGCCGCTTGCAGCGTCTGCGCGCTAGTCCTTGTCGCATCTTGTACCTCTTGATCGAATTCTGCTGACTGCCATGCGAAATAGATGTTCAGTGGGAAAAGACCTAGCGTACGGTCTGGCGGGTAGGCGGATGGAGTCGAATTGTGAGTGAAGAGCGAGGGGAGAAAAGGTTCCACGTCGTAAGAAACTAAGAACGCTGAATCCGAAAGCTTTTTGCCCCAATACTGGAGTGGAACAGTCAGTGACTCGCAACAGGATTTAGATTTAGGACCCTGCACTTACAGTAGTCTCGTTGACGACCGTCTGAAGGAAGGAGTAAGAATAATCCGTGACGGAAATCGTGTTGAAGATGCCTCTGTCAACGTTGTTCGAATCGTCTTTGCTTTGATGAGCTATGCGCTTACCGTAAACCGTAAGTGGCGTTTGCGGGTAAAGACTTCACAAAGTCGGGATAGGCGCGCGTCGAAACGTTCCTTGAGGGCGACGAGATTTTCAAGAACGCCTCAAAGGTGCCGGGAGGTGGTGTTGGTGCATCATAGAAAATGATGTGGCTCACGAACAGCTAAATGACATGGAAACGAACATGTTAAGTTGGATCTCTGACAAAACGCTGCAAGAGGGTCTCACAACGCCTGCATTGAAGTTGTACGCTGGGAGTATCACAGCCTTTGGATCCGTGTTCTTTGCTGAAAAATCGGCCACCGCTTGGTTGACCTGGTCTACGACATCGGCGGTATAGGTAATGATACCACCCTTTCCACATGGGTCAAGCTCAGCGCCAGAAACAGGAATGAATCCATGCGTACCCAAACTTGCGTCTGGGGGAAAGCCTTCAATATAAACCTGGTTACTATTCCCTGAACCGAAGATCAGCAGAAGTTCGCTGGCGAAATATTTCCACATACGAAGTTATTCTGGCCACCCTACAAAGAGAAGATGATGAGGTAACCTTATGCTAACTTAGAAGGACAGACTTTCAGTGCGAAGAACAAATCAGGACTTGATGTCTGAGTGACGTTGAGGACTGTCCCATTAGGCATTACCAGCTCGAAAGACTGCACGGTATCAATGGTCAAACCATATTGGTTCGTCAACCACGAATAGCCTGTTCGCATCGTCAAAATAGCCTCTCAGTTGTCGACAAGCAGGGACATACCTCCTCCGAGCGTGAATCCGGCGACACCGACACCGGCTGCTACTCGTCCGCCGACGACAGTCACTCCATATGGCTCTAGAGCTGCATAGACGTCATCCCAAATCATACCCGCTCCTATGGTAGCTTTCTGTGCCTCAGGGTCATAAACAACGTCAGAGAATCTTGACATCGCTATTTGAACGCCGTTGGTTGACGAAAACGTCGGATTGGTGGCGTGACCGCCGCCCTTGACCTGTTGTGGGAGTAGGTTAGATGTCCTGAATTTCCAAAGAGGGAAAGATCACCAACCGCAAAGGGAGTTTTTGTTTGACCAAGAATGCGAAGCTAGATTGATTATCCATAGTGAAGACTTGGAAATCCATAGAACGTGCTTACTGCAATTCCAACGTCAGCAGGCGTGCCGGGTTCAAGCGAGCAAGCCGCCATCTGGATACTCGAGGAAGCAAAGTGACTGATATCCTGTTGGTAACTGGGCGATCCTGCAGTAAACATCTTGAGCGTGAGGTCAACAACATGACAGAACATGCAATGACGGACCTGGATAAAAGACTTGTGATTCGTTGGAGATGGAGGATGCAATTTTCATGCACATCTCATTGGATGGAAGGCTGGATGAAAAGGACAACCCTTGCGTATCTCTAGAGTGGCTGGACCCGATGACACTGCGAAAAGCCGCCATCGTAGTGAGAAGGTGGGTAGCATAAAATATGAACATGTTTGACGCTGTGGTGCTGAGCTGATTGAACGGCTTATATACTCTCTCCAACTACCCATGAATCTGAGGATGCGGTACGAATTGCCGTGTCCCTTTGGTCCCTGGGTCGCAGATCCTCTTGTTTGCAGATCAAACACATGGTGATATGATTTGCCTGGATTATGAAGGTTCATCAGCACATGCTACAAGGGAGTTGTATCAAAGTCACTGTGGAACCTGAGACCGGCGTTATGCTGGCCACAGGTATGTAAGTTAGTGATGCGGCTCCTTTACTTGTTTCAAGCTGCGCATCTATGTTTTAGTACGACAAGGTGAGACCCGGGCCATTCCTAGTCTCGGACCATCCGTTTTTGGTGCCGGAACAAGTTGAGGTTCGGGTGGGTCCGGCGACCAAAACTTTTCTGGAGACACAGGCGACGAGGTGTTTTGATCGCCGGAAGCATTCGCGCACTGCCTCAATCGCCACCAAAAACGGAGATAGTTCGAGACCTCCCGAAACTCGTGGGAAAGTGAAACTTGTTCGAGGTTCCGCGCTGGCCACCTCCTTCCATGACCCGTTTCTTAGTACCTTGAGCTTATACGGCGTGCAAACTATCCCGATCACTCCTACTCATCGACTCTGTCAAGGAGCACATCAAACGTCTTCTATGGTAGTCGCAGTGTCTTAACTACAGTGTCCTTTTTAGCCATGATCGTGCCCATTAAATCAAACCGTCTCTGCCCAACCGCTCCCTCAAACCCATTTATTTATTGAAGCTTGAGCACTTGAGTGGTGAGATCTATTTCAAGGAATGGTCCACAATAGCAGTGGTATTTCACCAAGTATCTTGCAAAAAAATTGAGGCGCAACGGGGATTGCAAATTTGCGAGATACATGTATGATCCTGCGCATAGTAGTACGGGGAGAATATTGCATCACATCAACTACACCAATCGTTACAGACTTGCAATGATTTGTCTCTATTGCCGGACTCCTCCAACCGCAGGCTCGCGCGCAGTCACTTGTCATACTATTTTGCCAGTGGCTCCGCAGCCGCTTCACTGGGCATGGCTTGGTGATTGGTATTCTCTCTGTGCGCTCGCAGCAGGTAAGGTTACGATCATGATGCGATCATGATTCAGACAAAGGGTCCTGGAAGGCACTGCAGCCTTTACGGCGTCGCCGCCGCGGGTTCGACTCATCCGCGCGCCAGTGGAGCGTTACATAAATGCGTTATCAAAGCTCGCTAATTCGACGGAGTCGACTCAGATGCGAAGGATGGGAAAAACTTGGGCGCCTGATGCTGGGAATGAAAAAAAAAAAAGATCAGGTGAGTGGTGAGTCACTGGCTCTGCTAGCGCTGCGGCTTCGGTGACATCTTTGTGGATTCCGAGTCACCCTCCTCGAGGGAGCCAAGCCAAAACCCAAAAGCACTCCACTTGGGCGTTGATATGCTCCGCCTCCGCCCCAGACGGCTGTGAGGGACGCCCGGCTGTGTAAGTCACGGATCAGTGACGACAGCTCGGCACCTCATAGTGGAGGCTGTGTCAGATGGCCGCCTATCTTTTAGATATAATACATATGACCCTGTGCGTGTCTTCTCTATCTGTTCTGATCAGCGATCATCATGTCTGGTCCATACGTCTATACCCCCTCAGCTTTTGAGCCCACTCCCAATCTAGGGTACGGCCCGTACACACAACGCTCGCCTTTCATACCCCCTGCTACGCTTTTCCCAAGCTCCCCATACTCATCCCCATACTCATCCCCATACCGACCCCCATCCCCATATCTCAGACCCAACACACCTCACAATGTACACTTCGATGACACCTACTGGAACCCCCCTCCTCGCACCCGCAGACCATCCTGGCATGGCATGCCTCCCAGCCCCTTCCTCTCCGCCCCGTCCACACCAAGCCACCACCGCAGGCGCTCCTTCGGCGGTGCCTTCCGCCCCTGGGAACCCGCCCCCTCCTCACCATGGTCTGGCTCCTCGTCTTCCCACTTCCAGATCCACCCCCTCCTGAACGGCGAAGCCCCCCGCACCGACTTTTACTTTGACCTCGCATCGCCGACCTTTTCCCCCCTCCGTTGGATGGATCACGGCCAGTCTGCAATGATGTCCGCAGACGAGCTCAACCAGTCCGCGACGTACCCGCCCCTCACGCGCATGCGCATCTCGCACGACGCTATCCCGCAGTGGCCGATCGACCTCGAGTTCCACTATGACGGATACGCTGCGACGACCCCGGTGGCCTCCGGGATGCCTCCGATCTCGCTCGGGGACGTCCTGTACATGATCCACTCGTCGCTCCACCGCCAAATCACGCACCAAGACTGGGCGAGGCTCAGCTTGTCGGAAGAGACGGAGATCGCGCGCGCGTATACGCGGAGGTGCAGGAGCGTGCCATCGTCATCACAGGTGGAGGCGAGCCGGGGGGTCAAGCGTATCGACTATTTGCGGGAGAAGCATGTGTTCAGGGGACTGATCAGGACGCACGACGAGGACGGGTTTTACCACTGGAGACTCCTCACCGTCTGAACGTGGGGTAGACTCTGTGATGATGATGGCAGGTGGCAGCGGCTATTTTTTCTCTTTTCATGTTATACCTGATCCTGAATGTACTTACCAGTAGAGACGACGGACGATGTTTGGTTGATAGGATATGGCGAACGCACGTTTATACATTCGACTTTGTTGCGTAGTTGTACAGTATGACTTGTATTATACTCTGTAGTGTAACCTGAATGCTTTTTGCTCGTAGTGACGGATCATCGGACCGCCAATACGACGGTCTTGGCAAGCTGCATGCTCGAGATAGTGTGAGTGAGCTAGTAGCTCTCATCACGAACAACTCGGAGATCGCTCACCTTAGCAATACACAGTCTGGAAATCGAGGTTCGCTGCGCGTATGGCTTGTACGTAAGCATGCTCTGAAAGATAAAAGAGGGGATATCAGTCCTGCTCCGAGTCCAAGAACTCTGGGGAACGGAATGTAACCGAAACCGATGACCGATGAATCACTAAAATGAATACATTACCATATTCCCAAATATTGTTACTAAATCCGCTTTCAACGCCGTGTTCGTGCGCCCTCTTCTTCTTCCAAGGTCCCTGGAATCCGAGCTCGGAGACGACACGCAGCTTTGCAACGCTGTGCAGCAGAAATGCGTAAGCGTCTTCCCAGCCTTGATCATAACCCTTGCTAAAACGCCAATGTTCGTAACGCCCCGAATGCTGTGCCCAATAGGAAGTGTGTTGACCTTGAAACCATGAACAATAATCAAGTAAGTGAATGCTGCGAGGGAACATGGACATGGATTAACCCAAAGCGCGACTCAACGCTGCAGCCTTCCTTCCTGCCCGATCCGGGTCGTCCACGGGGACGTCCCTATTCGGGTACACGCCAACGCGATCCGGAAACACACTCGCTTCGACAGCATCTCTGAACGACCACCCTTGATCGCCACTGTGTTGCTTCTTGTACGTCCAGAAGAACCATCCTGCACAGTGCTGCTCGAACAGGGCAAGCTGAGCGGCCACGTACGTGGCTCGTTCTTCCCGCGCGTCCACATGATGACCATGGCCATGGGACAACGAGCCTGGATTCAGGCCACCAGACCATTCCCCGACCACGAGTGCACCACCGGCATCCTCGAGAACGCCTGCCACACGTGCGAACGTCTGCGGCGTCGGCGCACCATGATCCATCAGCGATGTGGAATGCTGTGCAGCCGGAGTCGAGATATCCTCTTGTGTAAAACAGCGATAGAGATGGTGGTCTAGACAGACCGGCGCAGTAGATCCAGGAAGCGACTTGACAAAGTGGGCGTAGTCGTCCGACATCCAACAGTCGGATATGTAAATCGGCATTCCTGGGTCGACCGCGCGCAGCTCCTTTATCACCTTTGCATACCAGTCTTTCAACGTGGAATGGGATGGCGGTCTGGGCTCGTTGATGAGTTCGATTCCGATGATGTTTGTAATCGGGGGATCGTGCTCCAACCGCAGCGACCGTATGGCAGACAGTAAGGTGAGGAGGACTCGGGCCGTAAGGTCCAGATTGGACCGAGTGGCGAACTGAATCTCAGGGGAAGAAGTCCCAGAGTGAGAATCCTGGTTCTGCTTCCCGGGGGCAGAATGCAAATCTGTATATACTATGAGCAAGGTGGAATGGAAGACGAGAATCGCAGACCGAATAATACACCGATGCCAAGAGACTGAGCGGTCTCGACCGCTCGGACGAGTCGAGCCCAAGCACCCTCAAACACGCCGTCAAGGTCACGGAAATCCGTCCCCGACAGCAGAGACCTATCGAGACTGCACAAATGATAATAACCAATCTGTGTTCCGTGAACTCGTAAAGTGTATGCACAGGTGAAAAGAAGAGAGACAGAGCGTACTGGAATCCGGACTGAGTTTATTCCCCTAGCCGCGAGCCACTCGAAATCTTTGTCCGTGATCCAAGTGTCCCAGTGGCGTTCCAAGATTTCCTTTGCGCGAGGGCCCCTGGCGACGTCTAGGTCGCTCTGCCCAGGTGACACAGCCAGCACAAACGGCGCTTCTGCAATCCACCGCTCCAGGACGAACCAAGAACCTGCGCGCTCTATGACTCCGTTCAACGCTTGAACAGCGTCGTCTCCTTACCGAGATTTACGCCCCTTTGCTTTCGAAAACGATAAACCTGCTCGTCAGTGGTGGAGTCGCCTAACTCTAACGCTGGGCGGGGTTGGGAAGAGCCTGCGTGCCACTTAAATTTGTGCAGAATTTTCCCAAATGTTGGGGTCATGGTGAACGTCAACCAAAGTACTGCTGTAGCAGAGTTGTCCTTTGTTTGTACCAGATTCAACTTCCACTAGTACTTCCGTTATCATCCAGGAACAAAAATTGGGGCCGCCTGCTCGTTGCCTTGAAGATGCTAGAACCCTTTTTCTCTGTTCAACCATCTTTGTCATCATGCGATCAGTGCGCAACGGAAGTTTCGCGAACTACCACCACCGATTTCAAAGTCGGTCCAACTTCCCGCTGGCAGACGAGCCTAAGGCAGATCTGTCACTGGATTGGCCTGGGCATGAGAATCCAGCAATATTTCCAGCGCACAGGAGGGTCGAGACTGAGGGTGAGTGCGAACATGAAGGGGTAATAACGATCAACGATCAACCAACTTGGTGAGCAATCAATCATCTTCTTCATTTCGGCTAGCGAGTGAATGACTTCATGTCTTCTTGAAGAATCTGGGCGCTAGCCGAGTAAAGAAGTTATTTTTTTTTCCATTCAAATTGTTTTGTTCATATCAGAGGTGTGTGTACTTGTGAGTACATAATTGAAAAGTGGAACACGTGTTCATTTCGCTTTCACGGTCACCAGCTCGTTCTCAGCCTGACGTGCGTTATTCTCTCCGTGTCCAGATAGGATTGGAAAACTTGTTCAGAACGCTGACTAGTTCGGTCGTGCAACGTACCAGTTAAAAGTTGCCAGCATTTACTGCGGTCACGACGTACTATCGTATCAACGGGCCGGACCCGTCGCGTCGTGCACCATGGCCGTAAATTCCGAACACGCGGTTGCCATGTGTCGGGAAGCGAGACTCTGGTTGGTGATCAATCTCGAACATGCGCCTCGTTGTGGTCCTGCAAACTAAACGTTAAACGCCGATTCATAGTCACCTCGGCACCCGACGTGGTAAACCCGCATCAAGTTTACCTCAGTCGCCCGCTCGCAGACCACCCTGTTTTCGCCGACCAGTCGCATAGAACTGAAAGCAGCTTTCCAGCAATGTCAAAGACGTGATAATTGGCTTCCTTCCGAATGTCGCCTATAGTTCTATCAAGAGATCCCTCCAATCTTTTAAGTTCGCCTCGCATTCTCGGCACCAGTCTAAGACCCTCCTAACATCCGGCACCACGGCGGAGCACGCCCGCCGCCTTTTCTGGGGATTCTCTTACTTCAATTCGCCGCTTTGGACCATGTCTAGAACCTGTGGACTGATGGGCCCTTCCCAGACCCTGAAATCTTCTTATCACGCGTATATAAACCATCTCCTCCACCGAGGACTCCACTAGACCAACCAGGATGACTTCCTACCTGCGCTACATCTTCGGGGGACACTCTCGCGACAACTCTCCTTCTAGCGAGCAGTCACCAAAGTCACACTGGCGTTCCCGCTCCCAGCCAACCCCCAACTACATCTACGCAGTCCCAAGTTCAGCTTCTGCTGGACCCACTTCCCCACCACGCTTGAAGACGAAGCGTAGCAATAGCTATTCTGCTCGCACCGCCGCACCTTCGCCATTAAGGTATGCCTTTGACGTCCCTGCGCGTGCGTCGAGCTCTTCTGGCGAGGTGAGGTACGGGTCGTCTTCCAAGGCTGACCGGTCGCCGTTGTACCGGCGCGCGAGTTACAGGTCCTCTGAACATCGTGCGTATTGTTGACCTTACTTCCATCCTTTACTGACTGGCCTTCTCTCCCTGATCAAGTAGCTCATTATGCCATGCCCCACACACCGTCGATGTCACCGTCCGTGTCGTTTGGGCCGTCGTCTCGAACCAACTCGAGCTCGTCGCTCCTGCCTGGATCCGCACCTCCTGGGTCGTCCGCTGGCAGCTCTTCGCACCATGTCAGATATGAGCGGCGACCGTCATTAAGACAGAATCCACCATGGCAAGGCAGCGTTTCGTCCGCCACAGGATCTAGGCACTCTTGTACGTCACGTTGTCGCAGATCTCTGCCCCCTTCCCGTGACTGATTCTGACGTATTGCATTCCTTCCAGACGCAGGCAGCGCCGAACCCATAATGCCACACTATCCGACCTCGTTACACATGCACCCCTTGTTCGCATCGACGCGGTTGCATAACGCGCCTGTTTCATACGACGTCACGTACACGCCGTCTTCTCGCACCGTGCTGGACCGGACGACGCACTCCGCCGTCCCGGCACACACGCTTGCCCAGCCCGCCACGGATCCGCCCACGCCGGCCGCGTCGCGACTCGTCCTGCGCTCCGACAAGTTTCCATGGCCAGTCGTCGTTGGTCCGTCTACTTCGTCCCCGAGCAGTGGTGGTGCCACGTTCTACTATGCTGGCGGGGGGTCAGGGTCGTTGTCGGGCAAGTCTAGTCGGTCAACGAACATTACGAACTTGGATTTGCTGTATTCGTTGCACACGACGCTCCTCACACGGGTGACGCCGCAGGAGTGGGAGGCGCTTGGGCACGGCAGTCGGGCGCAGCGGAAAGTAACACGGGCGTACGAGAAGCGGTGCACCAAGATGGGCGGGGGGTGGGAGGGGGGCGTGCGCAGGCTTGACTGGTTGCATGGCAAGACAAGGTTGACCGGGATCGAGGTCGAGAAGCATGGGAATGGGCATTCTACGGGCAAGCTCGTGTTTGGCAAGCCTTGATTAGGGACGATCGCTTTCTCGCTTTTCTCTTTCTCTTTTGGTTTGCCTTGTTCGCCGCGTCATCCCTAGGTTTTCAGAGTCATTCGGACAGGGCGACGTGAAGCAGTATCTGGGCGCATCTGGTCCGTTCATGCTGTTTCATGGTGGTGGTGGTGATGGATATTTGGGACTCGAGGTTGTATAGTTATCACCATGGCTCGCCTACCGTAATCATTTAACGGACACATATGTACTTACTAGACTACTTACCTCCGATCTCGTTGTCCACCAATTTCGAGATGCATAGATCTGTCTTCCCTACCGGACCCTCGATGACAACAGGGACAGCAGTGGGTCGACTTGTTTGCACTACCCGATGCAAGATCCTGCAGGTAAGGTTACCTATAAATGCTAGGCCGGGCCCTCAATGAGGCCTGAGCCCCCACAAGCCTCTACTGACTGGAATTTCCTCTTAGCTGGTGGAATGGTCGCGTTGCGTCGCTGGGATATGAGCAAGCATATGACATGCCAATCGAAGTCAGACTGACCTACGGTCAAGATGTTTCGAAAGACCTCCATCGAGTTGCGAGTACGCGCGTTGGACTTGCAAGTTGCTGGAGTATGTAAAACTTAAGGCACCCTGAAGGTGTATCGTGACTGCCTGGGCATACAATCGGAATGGGATGTTTTCAGTCTAGTACATACTGTATGGCACATGTGACTAACAGTAGCAATACTAGGCATCTTGTGGCAAGCCTCGACTCCGACTCGGAGTCGGGCCTACAACGCCGCGGGGACACGTAATTACCCCTTTACCCCCATCATCGTGCCAGCACCGTGACCGTATCAACGTCTGAGTTCCCTTATCGATGCAGAATTCCGCAGACAAAGGTAGGTCCATTTTTATTCGAGACTCGAGCGGGCCTACAATAATTGTTTGTCGACACCTACTGCCAGATTGCTCGAAAGTAATTGAAATCGAGTGTGGAAATGCTGTATACTCGGGTTGCTTTACTGCGGATGGCAAGCAGGTATTGAGTGGTGGTGCCGATGGGATGATTCGCCGATGGCAGGTAGATGACGGAGATCAGATTGGCTCAGCAATTCAAGCAGGGTGCGCTATCTATGCCACCGCGCTGTCAAGGGATGGAAAATGGCTGGTGTGCGGGTTGATCTCGCATCCATATGCCAAGGTGTGGAATGCGGAAACTCACACAAAAGTTCTCGAAATCGCGGATCACACAGGCGCAGTACTGTCGGTTGATATTTCTTCCAACTCGACGACATTTGCCACGGGTGGGTCAGACAAATGCGCATTTATCTGGAGCGTTACCACGGGCAAAGAGTCGGACTGTGGTGCAGTGAGGCACGAGTGAAGCCACAGTGCAAGGTCTTCGGACAAGCGACACAAGCGAGAGGCACCGCTTCGGCGCTTCCTCTCTCGCCTCCACCACATCGCTCATCCGCCT